>CM068981.1:10806629-11111370 GCA_035357415.1 Ophraella communa | reverse complement strand
AAACTTCGTTTGGTATTTACTAGATTCTAATACTATTTGGCAACATAGTCCCGTTCTGACAGATGTGACGTGCACCTATATTTATACTGCACAAGGATATTTTAAATGTACTCTAAAATTATTCTAGAATAGACTCTCTTTATGGACTTTAGAATGTTTCAAAGGCTATGAGCTATAAATAGAGTATAGAATGCTTATATATAGGACGTTCTCTATTTCTTTTATAATATACTGTAGAATTCTTCAGATCTTTCTAAATTATCTAAATAGTCCCAAGAAATATTCTAGAATCTTCCTGGAATGGATTATAGAACTATTTATACTAATGAAATTTATGGTACTAACCCTTACTATGTGAAAGTTCATCTTATTCAGAACAATAAACAACTAAAAGGTTTAATTAACTTCCACTATTGACGATGCTATTTCGATAGCGAAACGGCTGTCATTATATTTAAAGAATTTAAAGAATAAATAGTGGAAGTTAATTCAACCTTTTAGTTGTTTATTGTTCTGAATATTTATACTAACTTTATAGAAGCCATCTAGAATATTCCAGAGTTTTCTAATTGACTTAAAAATATTCCATTGACTAATTATACTCCAGAATTCTTCTACAATGTTTTAGACTTTAAAATGATTCTAAATCATCGTAAAAATTTAAATGTACTGTAGAATTCTTCCAGATTCTTTAAACTTGCTTTATATTTTTTATTAGAATGCCCCAGTCACTTTAAATGTACTCTTAGTTAATTTAAGAAAGTTTTATGTATTTTATGGTTTAATGAGTATCCAACAACAATTGTTAAAACATTTCATTGCTGGTGTTTCAACTAGAATTTAAGATATTTACCTAAAAAAATGCCAAATTCTCACGGTTTTTGTTTATTTAGATTGTTTCTTTCTTGTAACGGTATTAGGTTCATTCGCTTTGGTTCAAAGTCGGTATTAATAAAGGTATTGTGGTCATAAATGAAGACGACGATGAAACATATTGCGGTCAACTTGAGGAATACAAAAAGAATGTATATATTGAGACGAAGTGTTATTATTATAAAAAAATTATTCATTAAAGAAAAGCTTAATTTTAATAAGAATATGTATTATGATGATTAAATCAAAGAAAAAATCGTTAAGTCAATTAAAAGAAAAATAAATAATAAAAAAGTAATCACATTACATAAAAATAATCAAAATCACCATTAAAAAAATAAATAATAATGAAAATATAATTCTAAATGTAAAATAAAATAAACGAACAAATTATAAATTTTTGTAAAATATTTTTCTGTTAAATATATAAAAGGATTTTCAAAGATCTACAAAAGTGTATAAAAAGTTCTTCTACGAATAACACTTGTGCATATGTGTGACGTAAAATTATCAGAACTACGACTGCTAACATCGCGTGTTTGAAAAGTTAAAAAAGTTTCCATGAACTCCAAAACTTTAGAAGTGCACCTGTGCCTGTGTGACGTCAAATTATCAGAACTACGAGTGCTCGTACACAACACATCGCGTGTTTGAAATGTTTAGTTTCCTCGAACTCCAAGAGCTTAGAATAGCAGGTGTACGTTGTGACGTATGAGTTACTCGGAAGTATATCGGTCGAATTTATGACTTCAAGCCTCAGTGATAATATAATTTGAGAGCTTTTCCGACCATAATAAATTATAAAAAAATTATTGAACATTAAAAATGATTATTGTATATATTATGTAAAAAAATTGTTTGTAAAATATAAGTAGTTAGTTAGAAATAAGCAAATTAAGAAATAGTTCCTTCTGATTGGTTCTCGTGGAGTTTTAAAATGAAGCATTTTTATTGGTCAGAGAATAATGAGAGAGGGATCTCAGTCTTTACGTAAAAGAACCAGTCAGAAAGAATAAATGGGAGTCAAGCCTAATTTCAAGAGAGTCAAGACCCTTTATACAAATATTCAAGTCTCGTTTTAAACTTTCAACAAACATTTAATATTTAATTTTAAAAAACAACTTTCACAACTCATCACTCAAGTTTAATTTTAAAAAGATTCAAGACTCATTTTCAAAACATTCAACAACAGTTATAAAAATATTCAACTCGTAATTTACATTTTTAAAAAAAGACTTTGATTAATCATAAATTTTATTAACTTTATAAGTTAACAGTGTTCGACTTTGAATAGAAAATAAGTTTGTTGAATCAAACAGAATCATTTTATAATATAATAGTTCCAAATGTAATTTTAATGATACAAAAGTTAGTATCAAATTAATATAAGAAGCTTGACTTACCTTATATCAGAAATAATCCTAGTATAAAACTTTGTAACACACCACTTGTAAAAAGGGAGTCTTATCAACCAGTAAATTGTATAAAAAAAAAAAATCCACAAGTAAACAATAATAAATTCTACATCGTAAGAGTTTCTGTCTTTAATTAAACCATTGGAAGTTCTACATCCCACGTGCTCACCAGTAGAGAAGATAGACCACCAGTTCCAGCGACACCTACATGTGAATGGCGAACACTCGAGAGACAAAGTTAAAAAAAGGTACCGTTATTTAATTTGTATTAAGTGTGCGTATAAACTGTTTTAAAGCGATAATAGTTATTAGCCGCTAGAGAACATTCATACTACTTTATTGTAAAGATTTTTGAATTTCATTTTGATAGAAAATTTATAATTTGTTTGAGCGTAAATCTGTGGTGAAACCTGTACGACCTGAGATATAATTTTTCGATTAACGATAGTATTTATTTTCAAGTTAAACAAACGAGCGTAGAAACATTTAATTTTATTTGAGCTAGTCATCATTATACATATTATTTAAGGGGCTAAAAAAAAAACATTATTATTGTAGTAAAAAACTTCAACAATTACGTCAAATCAAATAAAAACAAACCACTAATAATATCATGCCACAATTAACGTGAATTTACTAAAATAACATTCAATCATCAGAAAAAATTAAAATAATAAAACAAAGAAGAAAACATAAGAACCCAACAACAATAAAATAATAAAATCATAATAATATATATATATATTTCAATAAATCATTTCTTACAGTTATTCAGTAGCTTTTGTGTAAAATTTTATAATCTAAACGCAGCTGTAGTGATAAAACCTTACCGAATTACTTTTTTCTGCATTATAAACGTTTGAATTGTCATTAGGTCCGTCCCAAAAACCGCTGATCTTTCGGACCAACAGAGACCTCCCGTATACAACCCCGAAGACTACGCTTACTGGATCAAAAAATGGGGGAAGAAATCCGTACACGGAGTAGTGTCTTTGTATGCCAACTACAGCATGTCGGATTTGGAGAGCAACAGCTCGCAAAGGAGCTCCTTCAGAGATTACAGGAATCCCATGTTGAGTTCTTCCGGTATGGAAATGACTCTAAGGCAGTTTGGAACAGTGTCGGAATTGTTATCGAAACTGAAATGCGATTTACGATTGGCTTATCCAAGGTAAGTTTTATTATCAATTCTTATCTCAAAGTATCTAAATAGTTATTTACGTTACAAGTCCGGGAAGTGACTTATCACTTCGAACGTGTATCGTACTATATTTTTTTTCATACTGCCTTTGGTTTTAAACGCAATAAAATATGAAACTGAAATGACATATTTGATCATTTTATTAGGAAGTCATGTAGACTGCTGTGAAAAAATTATAAAAACTATGTTACTTGATTTATTCTTAACATGGTTGATTTGCTTTATAAATAAAAAATGAACAGCGGTTACCAAGTAACAATGTAATTAAAGGCAGACATATTGAATTTTTCTGCACACGCTAGATATCCGCGGAGAAAATGGATCTGAAATTAGATGAAATTGCTGAGAAAACTACGAAAGCGATAGGGCAAATCATTCCAGTTAAGTCTGCGAAAAGATATTAAAAAGAATATGCGCTGTTTTGCAACTGGCGTGAACAACACAATTTGAAAAGTAGTGCTGATGAAAATGTGATGTTGGCTTACTTTTTGGATGTGGTAAGAACCCTTCTTCATTATGGTCCAAATACTCGATGGTAAAATCAATAATTATGGTTAATGAGAATGTTGATATATTAAGTTTCTTAAAGTTGATAGCTTTTTTGAAAAAACAAAATGTAGACCATCAGCCAAACCAGTCGAGGGTGCTGACAAAGGAACAAATTGAAAGCTTCATGAGGGACGCTATAGATAAAGAATATCTATTACTCAAAGTGATAGCATTACTTGGAGTTGCTGGAGGTTACCGAAGGGAGGAGATCTATAATTTATAAGTTAGTGATGTGGAGGATACGGGTACTCAGCTAGTAGTTAAGATTAACTAGACAAAAACGCATAGTCGACGAGCTTTCACTGTGATTAACAATAATGAGGTTCACTATTTGGATGTGTTTAAAAAATACAGGAATTTACGGCAACACGTCTCCCTGAAAACTCTTTTGGTGGGTTATAGACAAGGAAAATGTCTGTCTCAAAGAGCTGGTATACATACTGTTGGCGGAGCACCTAAGAAAATAGCTGAGTTCTTAAAACTAGACCAACCAGAAAAGTATATAGGTCATTGCTTCAGGAGATATATTTCAACAACGTTGTTGGCCAATGCTGGAGCTGACCTTAAAGTTCTAAAACAGCACGGTGGATGGAAGAGTTCTTCAGTTGCAGAAAAGTATATAGAAGAATCGATTGAAGGCAAAAACAAGATTGCAAGAATGATCCAAAGGGGTGAAACTTTTGTTGAAGTGCTACATCACAGCCACACGTCTTCCGCGATTACAGAAAACACTGTAAATCCATCAACAACTCCATTAATACATATTCCTGCAACAGCAGTTGTACAATTAATGTCAATCTTCAAAAACTAGAATAAAAGCTTAGTTTATGTTGATTCACTTATTATTTCAAACAACATTGGGAGAATTGAAGAGTACTGTAAAGTACAAGTGTACCGGAAAGTGCCATTTCCCGGACTAAAACAAGCACATACCGTACAGTAATAAAAAAAAATAGTTTTAATACATTCTAAAACAGTTCAACATATTTCAGATTATCTAAAAATTATTTATTACTAAGAATGGTTCAATAATGTATGAGATTTAATACATTTTAGAATCGTATTTTGTATACTTTGAATAGATCCTAGAATCTTTATCGAAAGCAGTAAAATGCTTTTAATAGTTTTGGAATAAATATTAACATTTAAAAATATTGTGGATGGTAGGACTATCTCTCTAAAGGCTCTACAGAGCTATGACTTGTCCCAAATATGATTGTCCTAACACAATTTATAAAGTTGATTTAATTTTTGATTTAATTTTTCTATGGAAAGCTGCAAAAATGTTATAATTCCTTTGGGAGACTTCAGACGGTCCAAATATTTTTAAAAAAAGTTATTGAATTGTTTGAAAAGGTTCTCGAGTAGCTTGGAACTATTTTGTAGGACTAAAAGATATCAATTAAAATATTTCAATTGATTTAAATAATCTTTCAGACATCTAAGAAGTGTTTCATTAAAATAAAAGTCTCTTGGACAGTCTGAAGATATTTAGATAGAGTTCGAGAAACTAATTCTAAAGTCTATTAAAACACTTTGAAGCAGGCTACAGGTGTCTAAATTCCTTAAAAATATTTAACTCTCAAGCCTTTTTAAATGTGTGCTAGCGGGATTTAACCCTCTCCAAACGGGCACATATTATTTAAAGATCTTTTAATACATTCTAGTAACTGTTCCAAATTGTCCTTTAGCATTTTTGCCAAAATGAATCGTCGAAGGAAAAATATTTACTTTAAGACTAATTTTAATTATTTCAACCTTAGTAACTTTGTACTTTTATTTACGAATCACATTTTCATCAATTGTAATCTTATCAAGAGAGATTTTCTCACAAAAAATCAAAATATCAAATTTTTGAATAATAACCCTTTTTACTTTTTCACTTATTAGACTATTTTTATGTACTTTTGAATCCTAGAATGGATTCAAAAGGTCTAAGAATATCTTAAAATCATGTATCATGAGGGTTGCCTTTTATATTTCGGAATTAGAGAACAAAAATAAATATTAATCATCGAAAATAACTTTATTGTTTTTCAAAATATTCCCTATGAAGATCTATATAAAGTTATTGTAAACAACACTAATAGCGCTCGTATGTCAAAATGTTGTGAGTACGTATAACCTCAACAATTTCCAACTTTACGATAGAATCAGTTGCCAGATTGCAACACCAGGGTTGCCAAATCCCGAAATATAAAAGGCAACCCTCGTACATTCCAGAATTAATTTATAAGGTTTTCTTAAAATCATTTGTTGCATCCTAAATGAATTTCAAAAATTTCAGATTGTCTCACTAAATTTAATTACCTTCTAGAATGGTAAAAACCCGTTTTTAGACTATCTTAGAATCGTTTAAGGTATCCAATAAGGTATAAGGCTATCCAAAATCGTAAATTTCTTCCTAGAATAGTTCCAAAAAAAAACCTTTGGACCGCTTAAAAAGTTTGTGTATCTTCAATTATCAATTGGATAAATCTTATCCCAACAATCAACACCTTAGAATATAATTAAGATCAACACAAACCTACATAACCCAATTTCGATATATCATTAATGTCAAAATCGCGATGCGCTTTTTAGAAAGCGACAAATTTCTACGCTGAGCAAAACAGTCAGCCGCTGTTGAATAGCTTTCAAGCAGCGCTACATTCAGAGAGACTCCTTACTAAGCGATCTCAGCCGCTGGGACCTCCTGAATGTACCCAAAGTCTTCAGTAGCTTATAATTACTGAAAACTTGGCGTTACTAGGAGATGAATAAACACTTACGGACGACAATCTTCTCAGTAACGCTACCAAACACTTTACTGAAAGGTGAATAAACCGGCCCTAAATAATTCATAAATATGGCTTGTCCAGTATAAATATAATTGCACGTCACAGCTGTCAGAACGGGACTATGTTGCCAAGCATTTAAAATAGATTTAGAATCTAGAGAATATCAAACGAAGTTTCTCTAATATTCTTCTTTTTATTTGACTACAATACTACACCATTTTTGAACGCGGCAACAGAGCGCAGTTTTGCCAACATATAAACTATTTTAGTCCGAGTTATGTTCATTTAAAGTTTATATTTTATTAGTCCAGGAGTTGTATTTGATATAAAATTAATTACATAACCTTTCTAAAAGCATTTATTTATTATTTGTGGTATATTTATAGAACCGGTCCTATTTTCTCTCAATTAATTGACAGATTAGAGCAAAAATATAAGGTAATTTATACCACAATGTTGTTTATTTTTGCAGAAATTGGTATAACTGATTCTGTAACACAACATAACCTCTACTTTAGTTATTGTTATTTGAATAGAATAGAAAGTTATTTCGTTATGTGTGTACATAAGCATAAGCGGTTCATTTTCATTCGTGGTGATACGGTGTCCTAGACAAAGAGAAGAGTCCTAGGTATTCCAAATAGTTTCTGGCAAGTGCAAAATGTGGTCACATGACCAAGTAATATCATTAATCGAACTATACAGAGAAATCCCTTGCCTGTATAAAGTAAAAAGCAAGGAATATAAGAAGAAGTTTAGGAGGCTCCCGCCTACTGCAGTGCGCATGATCACATCCTAAATAAATTATTAAAACTTTGAACATTGCATACATTTGATTTTATTGTTTCAATGTTTATGGTCCTAAATTTAGGATCCTAAAAAGTTGACGACTAAAAGGGCCGGTTTATTCACCTTTCAGTAAAGTGTTCGGTAGCGTTACTGAGAAGATTGTCGCCCGTAAGTGTTTATTCATCTCCTAGTAACGCCAAGTTTTCAGTAATGGACTGGGAAAGTAGTGACGTAAGTGTCAAACCAAAAGATTCCAAACAACTTTTTTTATGGTATATTTTATATTGACTATTTTATTGCATTTTCTTGATTTTTGGGAGTTAATTACTGTTCATTCATATATTTTACATATCACTAAAGTAAATAGACGAACAATTTCCGTAAAAATATTATTACATAACCTTCAAAGTTGTGCAAATTAAGAATACTTACTAAAATGGTACTTTACTTATATTTACTTAATTATAATACTTGCGTTATATTTTAAAGTAAGTATAATAATAACAAAATAACTTAAACAGAATTTATTTTTGGAGATTTATATGTTGCCGTTTGGAATCATTTCGTTTACATTTCCCAGTTCAACAGCATAGAACACAAATTTTGACGTCACACTTTCCCAGTCCATTATAAGCTACTGAAGACTTTAACTTACAGATCGATTGGACCTGTCATTAAGAAATTACAGAGGAGATTCTAACCTAAAATTGTTTTTCGCGTGTATTGCTCGTTCAAGGACAGGTGACCGAGATGGTTATCCAAGAAGGCTACCGGAAGTTACTTTTTAACAGTGGCGTCCTATATTTTTATTTGTAGAAAAATAATGTCCTTATTGAAACATACCTATTATTATTCAGTATGGACACTAATAATTATATATTAAAATAACCATTTTAATAAGGAAAGTAGAGGAAAAAAAATAGTATAACATTGCCTAAAATGGGGGTACTAAGGAAATAAAACCAGTTATATACTACACAATTTTTATTAAAATTTTTCATTCTACCACTATCATTGGCCCTTAAATTGAATTTTGTGTAAACATGTCTAATTTTTTCTACATTATTTATTTTACTTTTACATATATAATAAATTCTTGTTTTTAAATATACTTCACAGATGCTTTTTATAAGTTGTTTCCTACGAGGACTTTCAGAAGTAGATGGTAGAGTTTCAGGAACAGGAACTGGTGAAATAGTTTCACTGCTAGTAGTTATTATCTCTTCAACATAAGGGTCGTTAGTACTTACCTGCATAGAAAAGGTATAGATTTGAGATAGATTTGGTCAATGTTATTAAAGCAATTTGTGGATGTAATAATTACTTACATATTTCATTCTTGCGATTTTAATTGTAGGTATAGCATTTGGTACTAGTAAAACAATTACTGAAGAAATTCTATCAAATGATTTAGTGTGTATTAATAAATAACTCAGGTTTTTTAAATACAAACTTTTAATAAAATCACTGACATTCAATCTCCCACATTGACATTACCTACATAACTACTGTAATGTATCTAGGCCACCTTTTTGTTTCAATATGGAAGTTGCTAAGTATTAGGTACTAGTTAATACTTTACGCTAAAGCTGGCATAAATACATTGCATTTTCTTCCCCTTTTTAAACAAAAACTCATATCAAACATTATAATTAATTACAAATCTAATCTACAAGGAGGATTAACTATCCTACCTGATCTAGTTCTAGCTTGGATAGTTGATGAAGTACCAGGTTGATCAGTTCCTGAACTATCTATATTAATTGATTGTTGGTCAACTTTTGATCTAGGAGTTAAACTAGTAGAAACTGGTACTTCTTCAACTCTAGAATTATTTTCATCATGTTGAGATACAATAGGAGTGGTGTTAGACTCATTGGAATAATTATTTACAGATAAAGTAGGGTTGAGATCCAAGTTAGAATAATTTTGAACCGTTTGCTTGGCCGCACTATTAGTATCCGCTTGTAATGAATGACATCTTCTTATATCATTAATATGATATAATTTAATATTATCACCAATTTTTACAAGATATGAACTATAACTCATACATCTAACAATTTTGGCTTTTTCCCACAGATTATTGTATTTATTTTTAACATACACCATATCATTTTCGGAATATAATTTTATTTTGTTGAGAATGTCAAGTTGAAGAGGTTTTTGTTTCTTTGACCATGGTTTAAGTAAGTCATATCTTGTTCTAGGACGAATTTTAAATATATTTTCAGCAGGTGATAAATTAGTACTTGTGGACGGAGTATTTCTATGAACAAAAAGAAAGTCTTCCAAACGATTTAAAATTGACCTGACAGTGACTATTTGTTCTCCTTCTTTAAATAAAGATTTTTGAAGCCCTTTCTTGACAATTTGAACACCCTTTTCCCCAAGACCGTTACTTTCTGGGTGTTTAGGTGGAATTCTAATAAACCTGATACCATTAGCATGACAAAAAGATGTAAATTCATGAGAATTACCAAAAGGCGGACCATTATCGGCAACCAACTCTACCGGCAACCCAAACACAGAAAAAATTTGTTTTAATTTAATGATGGTTTCATTAATGTTGGTTCCCTGATTCATAAGTTTTACTTCACACCAACCTGATTTGTCATCCACAAGAATTAAAAAATTAAAATTATTTTTCTTAAAAAAATCTATGTGTACTCTATAGAAATTATTGGGTGAAGAAGGCCAAGGTAACAATACACCTTTATCATTGGTAAAATTTTGTGTTTGTTGACAAACATCACAAGAGCTTATAAATTTTTCAACATCTTCATTGATGCCTGGCCACCAACAATAAGACCGTATTAACATCTTTGTTCTTACTATACCTATATGCTGCTCGTGAAATAAGCTTAAAACTTCTTTCTGTAATGATTTTGGAATAATTACTTTATTACCAACCAGTAAACAGCCATTTTCAACAGAAAGTTCCAGTTTTCTTTTACCATAAGTTTTAGATTATCATCTTTTATTCCATTGGGCCAACCAGTTAAAGTGAAATCCAAAACTCTAGATAGGACTATATCTTTTTTTGTAGCTATTGCTATATTTTCAAATGTTAAAGGCATGTCGTAAGATAAACTAAACGAAAAAATTGCATCAGAAATTTCTGTCGTACCAGTCATTGGTAATCTTGACAGGCCATCGGCGTTTGAAATTTGACTTCCCTTTTTATATAAAATATCATAATCATAAGCAGACAAAATTATAGCCCAACGAGTGACGCGTGCAGCTGCAGTAACAGGAATACCTTTGTTTTTGCCAAAAATAAACTGTAAAGGTTGATGATCTGTGATTAGAGTGAAATGTCTACCGTAAATATATTTATGAAATTTCTTTAAAGCAAAAATTAAAGCTAGGCTTTCTCTCCAAATTTGAGTACTTCTTTTCATTTTCGGAAAGCGTACTAGACGCAAATAAAACGGGTTTTTCTTCACCGTTAACCTTATGGCTTAGGACTGCACCAACTCCATATCCGCTAGAATCACATGTGATGAAAATGGGTTCCTTCGGATTGTAGTGAGTTAAAACATTGTAAGAAGTTAAAAATCTTTTACTCAACGCAAAACAATCTTCACATTCCTGTGACCAAATAAACTCTTGATTACTTTTACATAGTTCATATAATGGTTTTAATTTAGAAGAAATCATAGGAATAAATTTTCCATAAAAATTAAGCAAACCTAAATAACTTTTTAACTGTATCAAATTTTGGGGAGAGGGAGCTTTTATTATGCATTCAATTTTGTCGTCGGTAGGGTGGATACCAGAAGAATCTATTTTATGACCTAGAAACTCTACAGACTGTTCAAAGAATTTGCACTTTTTTTCATTAACTTTAACGTTATAAGCCTTTAATCGATCCAAGACATTTTTAACATTTTGATAACATTAATCAAGACTCGATCCATGTATTAAAATATCATCTAAATAAGCTTTAGTTTTATCTAACCCTGACAAAATTGTATCCATAACACACTGAAAAATACCTGGTGCACTACTGACTCCATATGTCAATCTGTTATACCTGAAAAGACCAATGTGAGTATTTATAGTAAAAACTCTTTTGAGGACTCGCCAATTTGCAGTTGTTGATAGGCCCCTTTTAAATCTAATACACAATAAAACTTGCTTCCGCCTAGTGTTGCAAATATGTCACTCGGTAGTGGTAGAACGCAGTGGTCACTATCAATTGCTAAATTTAAAGTTTTTTGAAATCAACACAGACTCTAATTTCAGATGAATTCTCTTTTGGTACCACAACAATGGGACTTGCCCAATTGCTATGGGTTACTTTAGTTAAAATACCAGTGTTAACCATTTTTCTTAATTCTTCCTCAACCTGAGGTTTCAGTGAAAAAGGCATTTCATACGCTCTATGAAAAATGGGCTTGAATCCATCTTTAATTTTTACTTCTGCTTTAAAATATTTAATAAAACAATTGGACTCTTCTTGAAAAAGACTTTGATACTTTTGTTTTAAGGAATCAATTAACTTCGACTTGACATTCTCAGACTCATTTAAAATATTTACACTAGACTTTTCTAAAACTATGCTAACATCTAACATAGAACTACGCCAATTTTTATTCAAAATATTAAGCCAGTTTCTACCCAAAAGTGGTATAAATTTAACGTTAGACTTTAAAACAACTAAAGGTAATTGGTAATTATTATCTAAATACTTAACATGAACATAGATTTGACCTAAAATTATAGCTTCTTCCCCTGTAAGAACTTTTAACTTAAACGTTACAGGTTTTAATACTAAAGTACCAAAATATGACATATAATCTTGTTCATGAATAACTGACCTGATTGCTCCTGAATCGACTTCCATCTGTATATGTTGTCCATTTACACTTAATTTCACTTTTAAAATATCAATTTGATTATTTTTAAGTGACTTTAATGTACCTTTTTCTGACAATGAACCAAGTTCAAAATCTTCATATAACTCTTCTTCAGCTTCTCCATTTCCATTATCTTCTTTTAACTCATGAACTTGCTGGTTTTTGCACAATGGTGATTTACCTGTATGGCCTATTTCATTGCAAGCAAAACACTTCCAGTTGATAGCTGGGCATTTAGAATTGTCATAATGTATTCTGCAGCATCTTCTACATCTACTCTTGTTACTTCCATAATATTTGTTAGGTGACTTACTAGGACCTGACTTACTTGAATGTTGAGTACTTATACTTTGGGTTTGATTTGACTTCAATGGCTTTATGTTACTATTAAACTTTTGATATGTTTTATTCACTTGACCCGACTCTGAACTCATAACTTTTATTTGTCCCTCAGCTAACTCCATACTTGCCGCTATTTTGAATGCATCTTGAAACTTGAGTGTAGCTTCGGTTAACAGTTTGTGTTTTATATTGTCCGCGCGAACACCACAAACAAACCTGTCTCTTAAAGCATCATCGAGAAATGTACCGAACTCACAAGTCTTTGCTAAATTTTTTAATCTAGCTGCAAAAGCAGTCAAACTTTCATTTACGTCCTGGAACGCTGAGTTAAATTTAAACCTTTCTGCAATCAGAAGCCTTTTTGGACTATAATGATCCTTTAGCACTTGAACTAATTGATCATAGGACTTTGAACTTGGCAAAGCAGGTGAAATTAAGTCTTTCATAATATTATAACCTTCTCCTCCAATAAAAGTTATCAATAAAGAGACTTTTTTTCGTCTTTAACTTCATTACATGCAAATAGTTGCTCCAATCTCTCAATCCATGACGATATTTCGCTAACTTTCGTACTAAAGGGTTCAATGCTTCCAATTAAAGACATGTTTTGGCCCCCTTTTTTGGATTCGTTTCTTTTCTCGTCGCCAAACAATAGTGTGTATTAATAAATAACTCAGGTTTTTTAAATACAAACTTTTAATAAAATCACTGACATTCAATCTCCCACATTGACATTACCTACATAACTACTGTAATGTATCTAGGCCACCTTTTTAAACAACATGGAAGTTGCTAAGTATTAGGTACTAGTTAATACTTTACGCTAAAGCTGGCATAAATACATTGCATGATTGTTCTGTAAAATGTTGTGAGCCTAAAAAGCTATTCTTGCCTGGACTCCAGTTATCTTTATCGACAATATTTAACCATTTCCGTCTAATATTTTCATCCCGTGGGAAACTGTGAATGTAATAATGTGTTAATTAATACACAAATACATTTATTGTACAACGTTGCTTTAGAATACTCCATAGACATAAAAATAATTGACATATACAGTTATGAGATTAACCAAAAAATTGTAAATTAATGATAATTAAAATAAAATATCCTCTTTCCATTATTGATACGCCTATGTCAATTTAAGTAGATAGGTTAGGGATCACTACAAAGTATTAATTTAATGTAAACATAAAAATATAGTTTACGTATATATAATGTATATTTATTATCATAATAGGTACTTACCAATAAATAATTAATCCAAATTTTTAACAGAAAACTAAATTTTTATAACTTATAAACAAACTATGAGTCATAAATGGTTATCCAAAATGGCCGACTTCCGTCACCAGTCAGTCTCACAAACCACAGAAAATACACTGTTGCCTTATCTCCCGTAGTGATAAGTATTCAGTAACTACTGAACAAATAAAATACGTTGAATAAACACAAACTGCTTACAGGTGACCTTTAAGTTTAGTGAAAAAATAACTAACGGATACTTTACTGAACAGATGAATAAACCGGCCCTTAAAACTTGTAACGAATCATTAATAATTACAAACGGGCTTTAGAAATGTACATGTTTTTAGTATGTCACGAAAGCATAAGCGTCCCAGTGACAGTCATGTCATACCAACATCATGTCACCAAAAATTTAGTTATCTTTCAAATTCAAATACCCAAAAAATATTAAAATAAATTAAAATAAAAAATAATTTCACTTCAGGAAAGAATAAAATGATTATTATTTCTCATATTGCATTCTTTATTTTATTTTGAATTAAAATTAAATTTTATTTTGATGTCCACCATATGAGTCATCTCTTGGCGCCATATTTTTTTGTTTAAATTTTACTTACATTTTGAAATATATTTTTATTATTATTGACTTCAAAATAATTATATTTGATTACAGTCAAAAATTCACATAACTATTAACAAATTATGTATAAATTGCTTTTTTTATGGCCGTATTCATAGTCATCCCTTAAGTATGAGTGTGAGGGTAAGGGTAGGTTGAGGGCACTTGGGTGTTTCATAAACAACCCTCAAGATCTAAGGGTCCCTCAAGTCACCCTTAACTCAAGTGAAGACGTGACTACCCTTGAGGGCACCTTGAGAGTTTTATATTCGACAGATTTGACATATCTTATGCTCTGTATAGGTTATTATATTACATTATTGACATTTTTTATGGTAGTAAATAGGTATTACATATATAATAAGAAATAGTTATTTATGTTTAGGTAGTTTGTTATTAAGGAAGAATAGTTATTATATTTATAGACAGTTTGCATACATTTTTTTTTTTGAAAATGGAAGAATTTGATGAACTTTTTGAGAGTGATGAGGAATTTGAAGAAGTAAATCGTTTGCCTAAAAAATATACTAGGGACATGCAGAATCCTTTGGAAACGTTTGAGGAACGAGAATTCCAAAGATGATTTAGATTTAGCAAAAACTGTGTCACCAATGTTTTACTGCCACTTGTATTACAACATCTGATTAGACATAGGGTGTGTTCGGGGAGCACGGTATTTGCGCCATTTGCCGCTATCTACTACTATTCCTCGTTTGCGTTATATGGCTCTTGGCGCTACATAGCTCGAAAGCGTGATCCCCGAACACACCCATAGCAATCGACAAATTCAATAATGAAGATATCAAAAAGTATGTCATTATTTGGCGCATGCTCACAACCATAGAACGGTAAGATAAGCCAGCACAACCAACACAAATGCATTAAAAACCCCGAAAACGTGTTTACTCTCTTAAGGGCTGGTTAAGTGACGTTTATGAAACAAGTAAGAGGTTGAGTGCTAAGTGACCCTTACCCAAGTCTCCCTCAGTGCTCAAGTTGAGGGTTGACTATGAATACCGGCATTAGTGGTACACCATTACTTACACTTCCTGAAACATATTATACAGACCGTAACATTATTCTAAAATGTGCCAGATGGTTTGTAATAGGTTCAAGAATTATTATAAAGAAGCAAAATATCTTTGATAAAAAAATGTATATTCAAATATATATAGTAAATGTATAAGAGTATAATGTATACGACATACAAGTGAGAAAATATTCGCTTGGAATTTTCCTATTCTTTTATGTTAATTTTTCTGCTAACAAGCGGCTTTGGGACAACAACAAGACATACAACATTGGGTTGGACCCATACAAGCGGGAGGCGGCGACGGATTGCAGTTGGTCGGGGGGCACGGAACGCAACCGATGTCGTCGTCGTCGCATTCTATGTATTCCCCCGGCGGTCCGTAGCTCAATTTATTGACGGTGTTATCTTCCATGCGAAGTTTGGGTGGTACGAATTTCGGTTTTTCCGCCCATGGCATGTCCATGCGTTCGGGCGGTCTCCACGGTTGATACGACATCTTCTGAACGGTTTTGTCGCTGATCTTACCGCACGGCGCCGGAATCGCGTTGGTCGGTCGCACCGGTACAACCCTGGCTTTCTCCAAATCCTGCGGCATGTAGGATAACCGATTGACGGTCTTGTCGCTCAAAGGACAATCGGACGAGAACAGATTGGTCAACGGTTTGACGGGTACGGTTTTGACCGGTGGTTTGGGTACGTAATCGTGTTTATTGGTTGTGATGTCTTGCATGGGACCGGTGCCGATGAGTTTGTGTTCGCAAGGGTAGATGGGGCAAGCCGGTTTGGCTTTGTGAGGTTGAAATGACATTCTGTTAACGGTACATTGAGATATTTTACCTTCGCCGACGCACAGATTGTTCTCTGGTATGACTTGTATGGGTTTTTCGGCCTCTACGGGTATGTAGGATTTTCTGTAGATGGTGTTATCCTCCATTTTCATTTCTGGTGGGATGAATTTCCTTAGGGGCGCGTAGGATTTGGGCCTCGGTGGTTGTATGTACTTGCATCGTCTCGGTAATCTCTTGGGTATGGGTTCTGATGGTATGTTGATTGGGACGCAAACTTTGTTGCATTCGTTTGGCGGGATCGGACATTTTGGTAGACTGTCCGCTACTACGGGTATGGTACAGGGTTGCGGACAACACGGCGGGCAGGTACCCGTTTGACCTGCCGGAGGAAGCGGTCCGCAAGGTTGACAAGAAGCCATCTCAAATTCTGATTAAAGATTGGCGGACAAAAATAGTATGACCGAATTTTGATTAATACTTTTTTTCAAAACGTCAAAAACATCGTCAAACTTTTCGTCAACGGTGACTTGCTTTTGAACGGTGAGCCAATTCATAACAAGGTAATTTGACCGGACTAATTTTGCTTAAGCCGACGTTTAGAGGTTGGTTTGCGCGCGGTCACTATGACGGTTTCTATTTATAATAGTACGGACGCTAAAGATGCAAAAACTCATGATACAAAGAAACGAGGTATACACGTTCTCAGATGGAAAAATAAAATAGATACACTTGGTTCGCTGTACCTTTTGCACATTATAGTTGTACGAAATAAATGAAAGCATTTAAATCAAACGTAAGTCTTTTCTAGTTTTATAGAATAATTAGGAAATGTTTAATATACCATTAAACGTATTTATAGTGATTGTTTTTGTTTATTTATTGTAATGGATGTTAAAAACTCATCAGAAATGTTTTGAACTTAATTTTAAGTTTTCTACATTCAACATTAATATGATTATTGGAAGAAATTACTGAAATACTGTAGTCGAGAAAGATGGGCCCAAGATCAAACAGCTTAAATTCTCATATTTATTTATTTATTTATACACCAGAGCATCCAACAGCCGAAGCCAGTTACTGGATGATAACTATCTTTTCATTCAAAATACAAATATAAACATTTACATCGTATACATATGACATTCAATTTTTAAGCTTAAGCATAAGAAAATGTCCTAAAAGGTAAAAAACTGTTGTGCATGCTTTTCGAATTATGTTACTAACGCAAAAAAAATTAATTAAACTTTACAATACAAAATAATAAAAACAATGGGAAAAGAAAATTTCGAAAATATTAGTTTGTAGAAAACTTAAAGGGTACCTATTACAAATTAGTGCTTAATCTATTAGGCTGAAATAATACGACTTCACTTATGTCGCATACCTAGAGACTTAGTATTTATTTTTTATGCCAGCTGGTTTTTATCAATTTTTTTTTTACTTTTGCATCGAACTTCTCTGTATTTTCCAAAATAAAGTGTGGAAAGTTATGTGTAAAAGGTTTCATTGTATTAGCCTAAATATTGGATCAATTACTTTGTTACAACCTATTTCAACAAATATGTGTTTTACATCATTTTGTGTTTATAAGAACCGAATGATACGCCTATGCGCTCATTTTTGACATTTTTATGTAAATATACCTTATCCAGTATAAATATAGGTGCACGTCATCAAAGTGAACAAATCGCTCTGTTAGTTGGACTTCCTTCGTTCTTTTGCTACTGTCAATTAGTATCTTTTTTCACTGTAAATTTGGTAAATATTGAAATTCATAGGCCGCAAGTTATTACAAAAGATAAATAAATGCTTTAAGAAAGGTTTCGTAATTAATTTTATATCAAATACAACTCGTGGGCTTATTAAATATAACCTTCAAACGAACAAAGCTCATGCTAAAATATGTTATATGTTGGCAAAATTGAGCTCTGTTGCCGCGTTCAAACCTAGCGTAATATTGACCATTCCAGAATGACGTCATTGACGGTCGGTCATGTTTGCTGGGTGGCATACAAACTCATTAATTCCATTTGTTTATACAGAGTTTTGCACTTTTTGCAATTTCTTGAATGGGCCAAGCTTCATTTTGTTTATAAGCTTGGGTGCTTTTATAAGCCTTAAACTGCTGTCCAGTATAAAAGCTGTGAGACAATATTAAATAGTTCATAAGGTCTACTAATGTAATTTTTGGCACTAACCTTATATCTAACTTGCAATCTGTGAGAGGGATTGCGTATGGGTCGATATTATCAACAATTTTAATTTTTTCGTCATACCGGCTCTTAACATCGCCACTAAGGGATGTATAGTAGTCACTACGAGACATTTTAACAAAAAAAATATTACTAAAAACAGGAAAAAACGCTAAAAACAAATTGAAAACACATGTAAGCAATACGGAGAAAGTCAGACTGTGTGCCACCCAAGGAAAATGGCGGATCTTGTCAAAGTCATGTGTTCTGGAATGGTCAATTGTAGTAAAATAAAAAGAAGAATATTAGAGAAACTTCGTTTGATATTTACTAGATTCTAATACTATTTTAAATGCTTGGCAACACAGTCCCGTTCTGATAGCTGTGAACTATATTTATAATGGACAAGGTATATTGCTTTGACAGCATTTTGTAAACATAAACAATAAGTCATAGAAGGAGCTTCAAGATGGCCGACTTCCGTCGCAAATTTTTCTTAAAGTTAATATATGACAGACTCCTTCCTGTGGGGTGGGGTGAATGATGTTCTGTTACAGAACTGTGCCACTCTTTTTCCGTGTAACATAGATTTTCGATCAATCTGGGAGCGATTTTTAGTTTTTTATTTGTTTAATTGTGTTACATTGAATTTCAATTTCATTGGGTCTTCTCATATATTTTTTTAATTTTGAGTAGTCACTTTTTAATAACTTTGCTGGTGGAACATTCAGACATTGGAGAGAGTTCTTATATTAATATATATTTTGAGGCATTTTACGGATTGTTTACGCAAGAAAGCTTTGGATGCATGAAATATTTTGACGATAGTAAGAAGTGAATTTTTATTTGTCCCCTAGAAACTTTTGCAGATGTAGCCTTATTTATTGTTTAAATTTATTTGAAATAATATTATATTGTTCAAAAATTGTGTTTGTGTTTTGTTTCCTTAGGACTTGAGACTTTGGTCGCCTTCATATTTTATCTCATTTTTATATGATTTACAATTAATAACTTTCAATACATTTTTTCTTACTTTTTTTCACCCACAACTTGAATATATACCTATATTTACAGAATTTAAAGTATTAGAGACTAAATACAAAATAATTTATGTTTTGTACAGTACTATTGCTCTCAACAGAAAATAAAACAACAATCTGCAATCTCTGACTTAAAACTATTATGGAAGACTGTGACAAAATAAGCTCTCATTGAATATAAGCTAATACTCTCATCATTTGGAAACAAACTTTTGACCGGATTGACACAGACTCCTAATTGTATTGATCTTATGTTTTAGTAATTGAACTCAAATTGATTTGACCTGTTATCCTCAAATGATTATATTTGGTATAGGTTTGTGATCTCTGTGATATTACATTTTATCACTGTTAACTGTTTTGTACATCCTTTCAATCATTCTTTCTGGCTTACCAACGTATTGTGTTCTCTGCAGCCTAATGATGGTGTGATTCACTCAATAAAAGTCTGTGGTTTGACTTGTTTTATTGAATCTTCTCTATTGGATTCAACCTCATTTGAGATGGATGACCTATCTAATTTAATATTTATATGCTAATTAAACATAAAAATAAAAATGTGTGATAATAAATTTCACCTATTATATGAGCAACAAAGAAAAAGTCTCTGAACATTTCAACAAAAGTGCAAAACTATACTTAAATAATAGCTTTATATTGCCCCATATTAGATATCTCCTTCTTGCTGGGAAAAAACACCAAATTATTTATTTTAAAAATTTGCAATAAATACAGAATAAAGCAATGAAAACTATTTAAAACAAGTGTATAAGGAAAGAAAAACCGCTGCAAAAGTTTTAATACTTTTGAATGTCAGGATATTTTTGAGGAGGTTTGAATACTTTTGGAAAGGTAAAGACATTTTTTACAAAGGTCTCTGAATATCTGAAATATTTCGTTGATATACCTATGGAATTTTGTTGCAGCAATTGGAAAGGTTTTAAAAGAATTTTTGAATCTTTTTTGATACATCACCAAAAAAGTTCAAGATAGATTTTAAACAGAGTGCAGATTTTAAGAACCTTTTAAGATAGTTTAACAAATACTAAGAAACATCAAACTTTCTGTTATGCTAGTTGCCTATCAACCCGTCTGTGTTTATTACAATAAGCTAATGCAGACTGATATTATAAAAGTAGTTGTTATGCAAAAAAAAATTAAAGATATCCGCTGATTTTTGCAAGCACGAGCGCTCAACTGTACAATAAAAGATATACCATTTATTATTTCGTGCTGGTTAATAACCTATAATTTTATAAAGAAACTGTTTTTTTTCCTCTTTTTCTACTCCTGCTTCTCGGATTTAATATGTAGTAATAAAATTATGGGTGAACTGTAATTATACGTCTACCTTAAATACCTACCTTTTGTAATATAATAATGATAAGTATGTAATTGAAATCAGTTTTTAAATTACTATTTTTAAATAATGGGATAATTAAAATGACAATTTGTATTTGTAGAAAAATAATTGAGACATTAATGAATTCTAAAAGAATTCTAGTCTCTTGGAACAATTAGTAAAATGTGTTTAGAAGAATTTTTTTTTAAACTTTGAAATAACCATAGAAGATTTTAAGATTTAAGTTTCAAATAGTTGTACACCTTCTGGAAGAGTTCTATAGTTGACTAAGGCACTGTAGAGTATTCTGGAAGTTTTAAAAACAATTATGAATTAATTTTAATGTTTTCAAACAGTCTGGAATAAGTAGAAACAGTGTTTTATATACTGAACTAATTGTAAAATTTACTTAATATCATTGATAGGCCATTGGCCCATTCTGGAAGCTGTTAAAACAACTTTCTAGACTCTGGTATCTAAAACTTTCTTTTTAATAGCCTTTAGTCCTAAACATGTTTAAATACTAAAGCATTTTACAAACAGTCTGGGACCCATTAAAAATTTTTTAAATATTAAGAAACAATTAAAAAAAATCCTAAAATCTCTACTTACTGCTTTCTGTTGAAATCGTTCTAGATCATAATAGAAATTAGGACCCTCTTAAAAATACTAGAAGATTAAATTTATTGTACTAACCCTTACTTTTTATTGGAAGTTCATCTTACTAAGAATAATAAAAAACTCTTCGTTTTAACTTAACTTTCAATAAGTTTAATTAAAAAATTAGGTTTTTTAAATTATTTATTTTAGAATGACGTAAAGTGTTTGGGATTAAATTTTATTGCTAATTCTAACGAAACGGTTGTCAACCTAATTTTTTAATTAAACTTGGAAGTTGCATTAAAACGAAGAGTTTTTTATTATTCATACTAGGAGATGTTCATATAGGCAGTCTTCAAAGTTCTAGAAGAATGATAAAATATTCAAACAATTTGAATCGGTTTTTAGGTTTGTTTTTATTGAAATTTAATCCCAAGAAAACACTTAAGTGTCAGTACTATGAGATGTGAGCAATAATTATTGATCGCCTGAGTAGACTAAGGTGTATGCAACCAGTACAACGACCACGTAAGATTCCCAAGATATTGTGGGTTGCGTGTGGTCACTTGGCATTTTCCGAATACCCTTGAACTGGTACTTAGGTGGTTATTGCCGATAAAATTACTTTAAATAAGAAATTATTGACCTTCCGCGAAGAGTACTTGGAATCCACGACTCCTTCAAATTTATTAAATGTTTATTTAGTTAAGTAAATAAAGTTTGATGATTTTAAATGAAATTATTGTTAAATACTCTGGTGTTTTCATAGCCGGGGTTGAACCCTAGAATTCTTGTATTTCATTGTCAAGTGTTTATTTGGATTTATTTATTTTAGAATGACGTAAAGTGTTTGGGTTTAATTTTTATTGCTGGTAACTCGTAATTTATTACTCGTTTGATATTTTTAGTTAAAATTTAATAATTTTTTGACCTAAATGTCTTTCAGTTTCGTTCAAGAGTTCGTCGCTGATCCGCTAGACGGCGTCACGATCTTGTTGGATCTACTGCGCGCAATCCAGTTGAGTCAATCTAATAATGGCCAAATGCAAAATAGCTCCACGATCGGAACAACACCCCCCAAACTACCACCCTCTCTTCAACGTCGTACCTTGCTCGACGAACTGGCTTGTCTGCAATGTTTGTACAACTGTTGCAGTAGATACTCGGAATCTGTCAGAAAACTGACGTCCAGTTCAGCGGGATTGTTTACTTTGGCCATATGCATCATGAGTAACGTGAACAAATCGAGAATTTTGGCTCTGCAAGTAAGCAAATGATCCATTTTTATATAAATTTTCTATAAAAATTAATTTTTTTATTATTAGTTGTTGAGTAAAGCTTGCGAACCACCAACGAGCAGCCATTCGGCGGTCTCGGAAGCCATGTCGACGTTGAGGTTAAGATTCGGGGAGCCAGTGCGTTTCCGGTTTTTGGTTGGGATGCTCAGTTCCGTTGGAAGTCACGTGGAATTGTTGACGTCTGGATTGAAGTTTATAAATTCTTTTCTCAATACGGCCGGGAGTGTGCAGAAAAGGATTTACCTGCAAGCCGAGCTGGAGCAAGCAGGATTCGACTTGGAGAGTATCAAGAAGGTTGTATATAGTTTTATAATAGATTATTGTTTGTTTTGGAACAATTTTGTCCATTATTTGTTGTTTTCAAATTGAAATAATCGAACTAAGAACAATAAATAACTGAACGGTTGAACTAAACTTCCACTATTTATTCGAAAAATACGTTTTAAAATGCAATTACAGCCGTTTCGCTAATGACTAGCATCGTCAGATTGACATATTGAAGTTACATTTTGTTTGTTTATAGCTAGGTACTTGATGTTGATAAGTAGTTAAGGCTAGACCAAGTAAGGAAGTAACAAGACATAACAATATTAAAGCCTAGATGTTATTAGCCCTAAGGGATTATCCTGGATGTATTTCCCTCTAAGATCAGTATAACTGTGCAATAACATACCCAACTGCGTTTTATAATGAAGACTTTTATAAGTGCAAAATATAAAAAATATTTTATATGTTCGCAATAATGCGCTCTGTTGCCGCGTTCAAACTTAGCGTAGTATTGTAGAAAAAAAAAGAATATTAGAAAAACTTCGTTTCACATTTACTAGATTCTAATACTCTAAACGTTTTACAAAATTGTCCCGTTCTGACAGCTGTGACGTGCAACCAGATTTATACTGGACAAGATTATATTATACAGGGTGAGTCATAACTATTGGGACATAGACTAAGGACAGGTTATTTGGACCAAAATATGGCTATTGGGCCAAATATGCCTTAATATAATGTTGCTAAGAAAAAAGATACAGGGTGTTAAAGTTAATTTTTGTTTTTCGTTTTTTGCTAATAGTTTCCCTGTATATTTATAAATTGATATCAAAATTGGCACAGAGGCATAATCTTAGACAAGAAATAGTATTTTATTTTCAATTCTACTATCAAATACCAAACTAATAAACAAAGTTGCAACTAACGTAAGGTTTCCGTTTTGACGATATATCAAAACTAAACACACTTTAACTTAAAAGAACTCACAAAAACTCAAACTAAATATTCTACATAGTCTCCTCCGATTTCTATGCCTTTTCTAATTCTTTTTATAAAGGATTTTCGGACGTTAAAAAAAATGTTATTCTGTCCCCTTATAAGATTAGCTGCATTTTGAATGTATCTCCAAAGTTCGTCTCGTGTATTAATTTCATTGGCATAAACTAAGGACTTCATATGTCCCCAAAAATAAAAATCTAGCGGGTTGTACTCTGCCAATCCATCGTTGAGGAAATACGTCATTAAGATGATTTCTAACAGCTAATGAAAAATGAGGTGGCGCTCCATCCTGCATAAACCACATTTTTCTTCTTACATCCAGTGACAGATCATCTAAAATATCACTAAGAGTATTTTCCAAAAAGAATAAATAGGAATCTCCATTTAAATTCGGAGGAAGAACATAAGGCCCTAGTAGTTGGTCGCCTACAATGCCACACCAAATATTAAATTTAAACTCATGCTGAAAATGTCTAGCTTTAATAGCATGCGGGTTTTCTTCTTCCCAATAATGACTATTTCGCCAATTAAAAACCCCTCGTCTGGTAAAAGTTGCTTCGTCGGTGAACATAATATTCTTAATAAAGTGTCTGTCGTTGCGATGTTTATTCAGAATACGTTGGCAAAACTGTAACCGTCGTGGAAGATCTGTTGGAAGTAAATTTTGAACAGGAGTGAAGTGATAAGGATGGAGGTTCTCTTTTTTTAGAATTCTAATTATAGACGACTGACTTACTCCTGTTGCTGCTGATAGATGTCGTGAACTTATTTCAGGATTTTCATCTACTCGAACCAAAAGTTCATCTTCTTGATTAGGTGTGATTTGTTTCGGTCGACCACCCCGATTTTTAGTGTGAAATGACCCAGTTTCACCTAAACTACGACATAATCTTGCAAAAGTTTTGTGATTTGGTTGCCTTCTGTTTGCGTATAACATTCCATACCTTCTGGCTGCCCAGCGACCGCAAAAATTTTCTTGTGCGTATACGCAAATCATATTTCGCATTTCTTCATTAGTAAAATGATTGTGACGAGGCATTTCAATCAAAAAAAGTAATAATTACTTTTAAAAAATGCAACATTACACTAGACTGTCACATCAAAAATAATTTACTCTGAACAAATGACCTTTACCAACAACAATTATTATCTGACAGTCCAAAGCATACTTTTCATAAATGAATTAATATTTGAAATCCTTTTTTAAGACTCTAAGCAGTTCGACTGCGTTTTTATCGAAAACGGTTGAAATTATCATGTTTAAACAAGAGTACCAATTTTACGTAAAAATGATGTTTACGTCATATTTTCTAATAAAAATTACTAAAAAATTTCATCAGAAAAAGTTTAGACTCAATTTGATCATTAGGAATGATCCACGTGGCGCCCTCTATGACAAAACGTAAAATTGTAAATAAAATACTATTTCTTGTCTAAGATTATGCTTCGGTGCCAATTTTGATATCAATTTATAAATATACAGGGAAACTATTAGCAAAAAACGAAAAACAAAAATTAACTTTAACACCATGTATCTTTTTTCTCAGCAACATTATATTAAGGCATATTTGGCCCAACAGCCATAATTTGGTCCAAATAACCTGTCCTTAGTCTATGTCCCATTAGTTATGACTCACCCTGTATATATTTGCTTTTATCGCTTTAAAAATTGTACTAAAAATTGACTAGATTTTTTACTTTTTCTTGGTAAAAATTCATCTCTTTACTTTGCTAGTCTTTAATTATTTAGTGGCATCAGCCAATACTCAAAGAAGCTGTTAAAATTGTTCCAGTGACCGTATATCGTTGCATAATCCATTTTTGTTTGTTTTAGATTAATTTTGTCTTATTCACTCCTTAAGTATTAAAAAAATCGAATTTTTTACTATTTTGTTACTTGTTCAAATTTTTTCTATATTAAAAATACAGCTATTCACTTTTCTGGTTTCTTATTATTTTGCAACAACAGCCTATATTCGCAATAACGTTTAAAATAGTGGCTATGTTATTAAATAAAATCAATCTTTTCCTTTTCTGGTCTTTTACTATTTGGTAGTGTCAGCTAAACTATCAAGTTGTAGACTAAAATCAAAGAATACCCCAACTAGCAAGAACTGAAACTCCTAGCTTCTGTCAATTTCATTTTCGTTTGCTCACAGATCACAAAAAGTAATTATATATGTCATGTTTTACTCGTACTTTTCTTTGAATACTGTATTGAAAATTTACTAATAATAAAAATAACGTAAAGTTGTTCATGAATAACTGATTAATCAAAATTTCGTATTTCTCTCAGTGTGTTTACTAAGATATATGTCAATTTCAGTTGTTCAAGGTCGCATAGTTTGGCCATACGAACATCAAAGGATTTTCGCTAGCTTTCGCTTATTGTTAATTGAGATATTCTTTGCTAGAAATGATAGTATATACCTGCATAATCTGTTTGTTTGTTTTGGATCGATTTATTCATTAAACATTAAAAAAATCTAACTTTTTGTAGTTACTTCTGTTATTTGTCGAAGTTCTTCATCTTTCTGGTCTCTTACCATTCAGCTGTTTCAGCCACTATTATTATCTCTTTTATTTTATATTGGTGGCTGGTTTTATTAAAGAAATAAACTTTTTTTTATATTATTGGACATTTTAATTTTAGGCATTATCAGCCTAACTATCAATTTGGAGATTAAAAAGGATGGTAAATCGATTTTTTTTGTTGTGGGACAGTTTTGTTGCTTTAAACATCTAAATAATCAAATTTTGAACTTTTAAAAACTCAGTTCTTCCTTTTCTTTGCCCTTTACTATTGAACACATTGAACTTCACACAATAATTGTGATTTTTCTCTTGTAGAATATAGGCACCGATATCGATGGACGCGAAGCTTTATTCAACGAAATCGAAACATTCGAAAAACGCTTCATTGACGTGGAAAATCTTAGGGTACGGACTGAGAACGCGGAAAAAGAAAATTATACTTTAAGAGACAAACTATCAATCTTGGAACGAAAAATTCAGGTAAATTTGACCATAATAAACAACCGAAATGTTTTTGCTACTATAAAAATATTCTTTTAGATTTTACAGGAAGAAAAAGGAATATTAGTTTCGAGAGATCGTTGTTTGAGAGACGAATGCAGCGAACTTCGAGAGGAAGTGCAATCTTTGAAATCGTCCCAGTCTTTGGAATGTTGTCATCTGTCCAAAAATCAAGGTAAAGTTACCAAAAATAGCTTTTTTAATTCCCTGAGCAATGGAACTTTAACCAGAACGTTTATTTACAATGTTCACTGTCATGCGTTGCCACAAAAAAAGGATTATAATATATCTATAAAATATTTCACTTTTTTATATAACCATTTTCATAATGTACACAAAATTAAAGATTTGGGGCCGGATGCATAAACGCTTGTTAAGCCTATGTTAGCTAACATTATGTTAACTTTTGACTGGCATATGTGCAACGATAGAAAATTTTAGTTGACGGTGCGGTGATTTCGGCTGAAATAATTCTTTCCTGAAACAAAACAGTTAGATTTTAGTTTATTGGACTTTTACGGCCAAAATCTGCAAATACGAGTATTACATGATTCTTTTATTTTGATGGTAATCTGTGATTTTAATTATTTAATATGGTTTCAAATAAATAAAAAATATAAACTACTAGAATAAATACATAGGGAATTAAAACAGAAATAAAAGAGGTTTGTTTTCCCTATTCAAATTCTATTGTTTTAATGGTAACCTGTAATTTTGATGAACTAACTGTCACCCATAAGATCAAAACCAATAAACCGTTGAAATAATTTAAAATATCTCTTTAAATATCATTATGTCAAGGATCTAGTTAATTCGGTAAGAAAGCATAAGTAATGAAGTCCGTTTCCATATACAATTTTCGTCTTCCCAAAGTCTAGTCTACTTATTCCCTCTAAGAAATATGACAACGTAGCCTAAGAATCAACTTTTACATCTCTCGTCTATTAATAATTCTTAAAATTTCAAAGCGTCATGCTCTTCAGGGGGTGTACCTTTACCAATTTAACATAGAGTTATCATATTGTTAAGTAATATAGGTAGTGTCATTAGGTTTGTTCATATAGCAATTAGAAACCTATCGGGGACATCATAAGTCAGCGCAGTATTTATTTGTCTGTTCTCAGTGATTTCTGACAGTTTAAAGCAAAATGTCGGATGTTCGTACAGAAAATTCTGACAATCTGAGGACAGTCAAAACTGTTTGCGGATAAATCTCAAGTAAATTGTCCAAGATTTGTTCTGTGACTAACAAATGATTTGTGACGATACCAATCATTGATTGATTTGAATTTTTCTACTTATAACCTTATTCTATGATGGTAGATAGTGTTTAATCAGTCAGTTAGTGTTTAGTTTAGTATGCGTTAAAGTATCCATCCTCTACACTATATCGGAATCTGTAGAGTCTACAGATTCCGATATTGAAGATATTCTTGAGGAGAGAATAAAACCCAAAAATAAAAACTTTATTAATCAAACAGTGCTACAATATAATGATGAAGAATTTATAGAGCATTTTAGAGTCATTCCGGCAGTTGCCAATGAATCATTAACACTGTCAGATTACCAAAAGAATACACACAAAATTAGTGTTCTGTGATACCAATTACCGTCTACTTATAATAGATGTTCATACAGGACATTTACAAATTACCGACAGATCAGGGACAAGTCCATGATTAGTTGTCACCAACCTGTTATATCCTCAACATGTTGGAAACTTGTCAGGGATTTTCTGTATGAACAAACCTATAAGATCAAGACTTTTTCAATATTACATAATATGCCTTATTACCAATTTTTCTGCTAAACAAAATATACTACAATAAATTTCCTATAAGTCATATCTGTCAAACTTGGCCAGGTGCAGGTATTTTACTTAAAGAGCCATCTAATGGTTCGGCCGGCGAACTGAAAAACAGTATGACCTTGGCCATTTAAGTTTTAATTCTAGTTAATATTTTGTAATGCGTTACAAATAACCATTTATTTGTCTATTTGTTGAAAGTTTATTAATTTTTCAGAATCTACTCCCGAAGACGAAGGTATATCTTCGTCAGAACGTACCCCTAGTCCCGAAGATGACATACAACCTTCTACAGTATTCGAATTGTACACGGCTCCCGAACCACAGCTCGATAACGAATCGGAAGAAGAAACCACCATAGAAGAAGTCATTCAAGAACTTCAAGATATCATCAGTAATGAAGAAACTGAAGTCTATAATCGGGAAAATTCGAAAAGCAAACAAAGAAAACTGTTGGAAGAATCCCAAGCAGTCGGGAAGTTCCATACTCGATTGGAAATCGATGATTTCGCTTTGAACAGCGAATACGAAATAATACCATCGAATCTACAACCGGAACCACCGAAAAAATCCAGAAGTTTGATGCACCTTTTTCTCCCCAACACCGATTACGAATGCAATGTCAAAGAATTGTACTTCGAATCGGAGAGTCTGACGAGCGACAGTTCCTTTTCGTTAGTAGACGTGACCAAGTATTGCTCCACTTTGTACGAAGACAAATCCAAACCTACAGCAAAGAAAATCCACCCAAAAAACGAGGATAAACTGGAGAAATGCAAAAGTTTGGAACGAGTTAACGCTGTGGAGGTCGTAGAGACGAATACCGTCGCCGCTCGATCAAAAAGCGACTCGGGCAACGTTTCGGGGCCGTCGGTTTGTAGGAGCGTCTCCAACGTGTACGTCAAACCGAAGGAGGTCGCTAAATTGGAGCCTCGTAGAGAGGAGAAGCACAAGATGTTCTTACCGTCTCAAGGAGATGAAGTCTCCTACTATTTCCCGAGGATACACGAAAGAAGATACAGCAATTCGTCGAGTTTTCTTCTAAATAGGGGGTACAGTAACGCTGGGTTGTATTCGGGACAAACGATCGATTCGCATCACTATTTTTCTCGAAGTAGGGAAGTAGTTGGGAGCGATTGTAGGAGTTCTGGAAAACTGACGGATTTTCCTTCGGGTTTATACTAAAATTATAGTAGTACTCTACGAAAATGTGATATGAGTATGTGTGTAGGTATGGTAGGAACAATGAAATGTCGAACATCGAAAAATTTTGATTTCGTAGTCTGCTTCTGAACATCACGCATATTATTTGTGAATATTTTTTGCTCTTTCCTCCAAATTTAATATTTTTGTTTGGATCAGTTTTCCTTTCTCCTGCTTTTGGAGAATAAAGAAAACTTTCTGGATGCGAGAAAGCCTTACTTGAATTAGCTTTTATATCAAAGGCATTGATTTCGTGATGGTTTAAAGTTGCTCCCCTCATTTGGCAATGGAGTCTACCTATTTTTTCCTGCATTGGTATTTTTTTCACTTCTGTTGCCTTTCTTGCTCGGTATTTTGGCCAGTTTTTCCTTATCCTTCTTTTGGATATCCTCAACAATTTTCAGAACATGAGAAAGCTTGAAGCTGCAGGTTTCTGCAGAAATGGATATTGTGGTGAACCGTTTCTACACTTATAATCTTTGTACATTTGTTTCAGGATTATGTAACTGTTTGTACTAAATTTCTCCAAATTATTGAAGAACAGATCTATATTATCTTTAGTGACACAATTTATCAAACGTTTGGTGGTTTTTGGGGCATTTAAAAAATGGTGAAACCAGTTATATTGACATACTTCTCACAACAAGGAGTTTTCTTTCTCCTTAAGCTTTTCTGTTAAAATATAAGTATTTGGAGCTCTTTTGCTTTAATAGTTGGAAAATTAACATGCAAACCCTATACGTTATATATTCTGTAGTGTATAGGAAATGCTCAGAATTCTACTAACAGTCTTGTTCATCTGCTGGTTTTTCTTTTCTTCTGTCTCCATTTTCCCTTCAAAGCTGCTTCTTTCTCTCTTATTTTAGGGTCAACCTTTTGTAGGCAAACATTTTTTTAACGTTCCTTACAGCTTAAGCTTTACTTGTGGCATTTTTTCCTTCCTTAGAATTAGCTTTTGCTGGTTTTTAAAGTTGTTACTTTTTTATTACTTCAGGGAGAACCATTGGACACTTTTTCATTGTTCTTGACCCTCGTGTAAATTATAATAAATTGTGTGTAAATTATAATAAAGTAAGTACCTGTTAAAGAAATTTGTAATTATTTGTATATATTTAAAGAATATGTGCAATTTTTTTAATAGTAAGTTTTACCGAGTTGTAGCTTCTTTTGTCTACTTGCAATACTCGTTTAGCTCAGTTATTGGTTTAAGTAACTATTTTATTATTAAACAGGTAAATAAGTTTAAAATATTGTTAGATCTCTTAATAAGCATTTGATATTAATTATTTTTTAAATGTATTTTTGTATCTGATATTTATTTCATTGAATAAAGCATCCGGAAGTGTTGGTTTTGTTATTTCCATCCAATAATCCAATTATCCAGGTAAATTGATGGCAGGATTCATTTCAGTGGTTAACCCTCTAGAGCTCTTGTTTTTTATTCCAAACCATCTAGAATTATAGGAAGGGATTAGGAAGTGGGAATAGGAGAATATTCCATCACAAATATGGATAAAAAAGATTATGACTAAAATAACTACTGTTGCAAATGGAAAAAGACATAATTATAATAAAGAAGCCATGAAACTTGGGATTCACACTATTAGGTTTGCAAAAGAAAGCCGTGGTAATTTTTTTATTTCACATATATTTTTGAACCAAAATCATTTAAAATCCATAAAATATGTTTGGGAAGTAGTAATCATAGGAGAATGTTTAATGCCAAATGTGGATAAAAGGGATCCTGAATAATCAAAGTACTGTTGTAATTAGAAAAATGGTAAGTTTAAGATCTAGATAAAAATAAAAAAATGAGTTAACTGTTGATACATTTTGAAAATAATTTTAACAGTAGAGTAAAAATGATTCAATATTTATGTAAGAACATGAAGAAGGGACAATAATTGAAGCTTGATACTAATATTTCTGCCATAAAAGTCACAGAGCTTATATTTTTGAACCAGAACCATTTAGAATCGTAGAAGAGGTTCGGATATTATAGTAGTTTATTAGGTGATGTTTTTGGAGAGCGATAGAATCAAGTGGGTCAACTAATGTGTTTTTATTAAAGCAAAACCGGAACTGGTTTAATACTGAAACCACCACATTCTTAAGGTCTTATCCAGAGAAATTCCAAAACCCGACTAGCTTTAAATATACCATACATCAAGGAAAAGCTAAATAGCAAGTAATCATTAATTTAAAATTAATCCTTGCTGACAGAGCATACTCCTAGCATTTTTATCTTCTGCATGCATGATGGGGACTAATAAAACAAAAACTATTTCAGAAATGTAATTTACTGATTGAATACCTCTTCAATTTAAAATATCATGTATAAAGCCACTAAGCACAAATTTGTAAAAGGATAATACATGATTCTTTCATTTTTTGTGTGTGGTTCGGCAAACACAAGATGAGTTTTTGTAATGTAGGTAACTAATATTTTTGGCTTTTTAAATAGATAGAGGAGAAATCAGGTCCTTGTTTCATATTTTCCAAATAGACCAAATTCGTCTTTGGTATTTTATGTGGGTTTGTAGATATTATCTAAAATTGCAAGTAGGAAAATCCTTGGTAAGGATATCACATTTTGTCTTGATTAAATGGATGAGTGATAATTAATTAAGTATTAATTAGAATTCCACATGAAAAAAATTGAATTAGAAAAGGTTGTTGGGTAGTATCTAAATACATGTAAAGAAAATCGGAAGGAATACAATAAAATAAATTCTTTTTACTTAAATGTTATGTATTTATTTAAACAGATGTGATAACTCTTATGGTAAGTCAATCGAAATTATTCAACAAATATAGTTTTAAAATTATTAACATTCAATATCGGTTAAGTTTTTAATAACAATAAATTTTTCGCTTATAAAATTAATAGCTTTATCAAACTCTTACAAAACAATTATTCAGAGGTAATGACAGAGATAATATTTAATAGGACATCATTTTTTTTATTTAAATCAGTAAAATTGTGCTAATAGCCATTTTTTTTCTAAATTATTTGCTCACTCAACATCATTTATAATGTTAGAAATCGATATTCTGAGTAGTTCAGGAAATAATCTTTTTTTCTTTTTGAGCAGCTGATTTTTGTATACAGATAAAAAATGTATATAGTAAATCAGATCATATAGTACCGTTGCCTTCTACATTAGAAAGTTGTACCTTCTCTAGATTTCTTTCACTATTTAGATGTAGCTAACAACATGAAGATACAGTTCCATCTATAGATCCTTATTTTTCAACTTCTTTGTCATTGCTTTCATATAAATTTTAGAACTTGCCCGTTCTAAATTCTGTTTTAGATTCAAAGTTAGCATGGGTGAGTCCTAATGAGCTGAGATCGAGTGAACCAAGAGCAACTAAGCAACAAAACTATTTATTTGGATATTGCTGTCAAATCTGGTTGTGGTGGATCTTTTTGAAATCTCTAACCGAATACACTATAATTAAATTTGGAATTTTTATTGTTCTTCTTCTTGTCTACTTGTTTTTTCTTCATATCCTTGTATATTGATGCTTACTTCATAGATTTATCTTATTTTTCAGGAAAAAGATATTTAGTGAGTGAATCCTTACATAATTTATATTATCTGTATATAAAAAAACAGCCATTCTAAAATATTGCCCATATGGCACTGTATTTCCTGTTCTATCGAACCCTGTATAAATAATTCTACTGGTTGTTAGTAAAATGTATTGCCTGTTTATTTTGGATATACATGGTGTTCCAAAGAAAACTTAACCCCAACAGAATATCCAGAACCAAGAGTTTATTCAAAATTTTACAAATTCATCACATCTACAATCCAACGCATATCAAAAATGTTCCACGTCTTGTTGGAATGTATGTCCATCCTTTGAAGGATTATTATTATATCCCAAAGTGTTGATATCAGCTAATCAAATCAAGCTTTCATTGGAACACTTTGTATACATTTCTTATTACAAATATCCAACTGAAAAAAAGTAAAATTAGGTACTAAACTTTTTTTACTTAAATTTAATTTATTACTATCCTAAATGTTATCACTAAAAATATCACACTTCATACTTTGATAATAGAGCAATAAATGTTAGTATTTTCATATAAGAACGAAAAAAGTGTCTAATATTATTGCATATTTTTAAAATTAATGCAAAATACTATCCGGTATACAGTACAAGGTATCCGTTCTTAATTACAATGTATTATTTTTAAAATTCAATTATTTATTCAATCTGTATACTTAGGATTTTGGTGTGATAGTGTATCTGTTCAATTCGAGTTCTTGTTTAGTGCAGGGAATAGTGACACATTCGTTTCCAAATTCTGTTAATCCGTATTTTTTTCGTGTCATCAACCCATCATTACGAATTTCACAAAATTCAAAATCACCAAACATTTCTAAAATTTTTTTACCAAAAATTGAAATTATTCATAACAAAATAGCAGCTCTTGTTTATTATTATGTTCGTACACTTTCAAGAGAGAAGTATTTATATCTCACCAGAGGAGCATTTTTGCTTCTCATATTTATCTATTGATTTTCAAATTAATGGTCTTACGTAATGAGATTTCAATAATTTTTTCAATAGTTTTTCAGTCATTGAACTTTATTTTTAATACTTACATTATTATTACTAGAATAATTACGAACTAAAACAATGTTGCAAACGAAATACCCCTGCACTATGTTGGTTACTTCTAATTTGCAGTTATTTTAATAAATACTTTTTTCCAAAATGATATTGGATACCCCGTACTTCCTTTTATTTATTATTAAAAAGTGCCTACTTTTATTCTTATCAAAATTTCAATTTAACATCGTTTATATATCCAAAAAATTACATATCAACAGTTCATTATACTTTTCACAATTGTTTTTTTTTGTTCCTACTTTCTTCATACTGATAAAAATATTTAAAAAAATTTTAGGGTCCCTTCTGAAAAAGGTCACTGTGTGTATGTATATATATATAATACCGTCTCCATATACATATATATAGATTTTTTTATCTAGGATATATTATTTAGAGCAAATGTCTAGACTAACCACGCTGTTTAAAACTATTAGAAGAACACGTATTTGCTTCGTAAGAAAAACGCAACTGAAATAACCACCATTTAATTAGAAAAATTAACCTTTTCATCATTAATAGCTGTCTGGAAATAAAAACAAGATATAAAACATTAAAGCCTAAAAACTAACTGATAAATTTTTTTCATAGGGAAAAGTCCTACTACTGCTTTTAGAAGAGTATTCCTTCCTTTCCAGATAATATCTTAAGCCTCTGCTTAGGTGTTTTCATGTGTCACTGAGAGAGATTTTGTTAAGCATGCTACGTTGGGTTAAGAGAACATCATGAGAACAAAAGTGGAGCAAAATGACTATTTGGTGCCGGTCTCAACCACTTATGTTTACTAAAAACAAGGAAACTTCATGAAATTGATTGTGTTAACCTCTACTTTTTGGAAGTTCATCTTACTAAGAACAATTAATAACTGCACAGTTAAACTAACCTTCCACTATTTATTTGAAAAATTCGCTTTAAAATCAATTAAAGCTGTTTCGCTAGTGATAGTGTAATTGATTTTAAAGCGAATTTTTCAAATAAATAGTGGAAGTTTAGTTTAACTGTGCAGTTATTAATTGTTCTTAGGAAACTTCATTATAATTTCTTCTGGGGGTCGACCAAGCATCTTGAACAAGAAAGTGATTCATCAAGAAAAAGAGAAAAATCAAGACTTGAAATTAAGAAAAAACGATTGTGTGGGTTGTAACAAGAGGAGGAGGTGGACTGGTTTTGCTGCCTTATCTATTTTGGCTTTATGATGATCGAATTTCATTTTTCAATCTTCGCCAGACCTAAGAAAAATTCTACGAAAGGGTAAAGGAACTAAAATATTAAAAAATAAATCATTTCTAGAGTGACTATATCACCAATTTTCATATAAGGCCATATTTTCCTAATTATTTAATTTTGTTAATATTTATATAGCTTTCTTTATTCAAGGTGGTACCACTTTAGGATTTAGGGCAACGCCCCCCCAGAGGGGGTGCATATGGGTGGATAGCTTATAAAGAGAGAAACATAGTGGTAGAGGTCCTACCGCGCGGAAACGCCCCCTAGCGGAGATATAGGAAAACTCAGATAACACATTTACCCATTGAAAATACATTATAAAACAGGTTATCTGATTCTAACTTAAGCTAATACATAGGGGAATTTTTTAGTGGGGGTCAGGTAGCGTAGGAACGCTTCCTTAAGAAATGGGAGGTCAAAAAAATTTGTATGGAAAATATTTTCCATCGATTCAATTCAGCTCTTCAACTGATATTTTGATGGTTTGTCCTTAAAAAAATATAGGAAATAAGGAGTTTTCTATCACTACAGGACAGTGGCCCAGCTCTGGCTTGTGGTGCCTGTGGTCACAGGTTCGAGTCCTGGTTGTGACAGAGAGACTTGTCTGAACTGGCTCAGAGGTCGAGGACTGCTGCCCCCTCTGCAGGATAGGGACTGTAGGTTGGTTTAGGTTAGGTTAGGTTAGGTTAGGTTAGGCTAGGTTAGGTTAGGTTAGGCTAGGTTAGGTTAGGTTAGATTAGGTTAGGTTAGGTTAGGTTAGGTTAGGTTAGGTTAGGTTAGGTTAGGTTAGGTTAGGTTAGGTTAGGTTAGGTTAGGTTAGGTTAGGTTAGGTTAGGTTAGGTTAGGTTAGGTTAGGTTAGGTTAGGTTAGGTTAGGTTAGGTTAGGTTAGGTTAGGTTAGGTTAGGTTAGGTTAGGTTAGGTTAGGTAAGGTTAGGTTAGGTTAGGTTAGGTTAGGTTAGGTTAGGTTAGGTTAGGTTAGGTTAGGTTAGGTTAGGTTAGGTTAGGTTAGGTTAGGTTAGGTTAGGTTAGGTTAGGTTAGGTTAGGTAGACATACCGGAACACACGGTCTGGGATTGCCAAAGGTGGAATGACATCAGACGAAACAGTACGATTGCGTTGGTTAGACCGACGGATTTAATTGCAGGGATGGTTCGAGATAAAAAAGTGTGGGATGTCTATTATGAAATAATGGAGAGGAAGGAAAAGAAGGATAGGGAATTATTTGGATAACCTACAAAAGAGCGACCTGATGTTTTAAGTAAGAGTTTGGTTCTAGGTACGCTCTTTTCCAGATTGACGGGAGCTGAGATGTGGAGTGGTTTTAGTGGGTCGGTTACTTCCATCCCCACATACCCTGTTATTGTTGACAGGAATCTGAAGTAGACAACGACATCAGCCGAAAGCAGATTTTTAAACCACCTCGCCAAAAAAAAGGTTTTGGGTTAGGTTAGGTTAAATTAGGTTAGATTAGGTTGGGTTAAGTTAGGTTAGGTTAGGTTGCTAGGTTCAGATAACTGGTTTTATAATGGATTTTCAATGGGTAAATGTGTTTTCCTATATCTCCGCTAGGGGGCGTTCCCGCGCAGTGGGACCCCTACCACTATGTTTGTCTTTTCATAAGCTATCCACCTATATGCACCCCCTCTGGGGGGGCGTTGCACTAAATCCTAAAGTCCAACCTTCAAGGTATAGTTATTAAGAAACCACACCACATATAAAAAAAATGTAAAACTATTTCGGATTTATCCAATTATTAAAATTACTAAGAAGCAAAAATGTGTTCCTATAATTGTTTTCAACACTGTACTTAAATGGGAGTTAGGTTAATCATTAAATAACTAACGTAATTTTTATGTACATTGTTCATTGGGGAAATTTAATATTTTTTGAGAATAAACAAATTAAATTCGAAAATAATATCACATTATTCTGGGTATGCAGTTTGGTCCGAACCAGTTTTTTCTTCAATTTTTTTTCCGTTTTATTTACAACAGTAAACAGATATGTAGAGTATTTAGAATTTTTTAAAAGTTTTTTATGTACAAGATTATTTGTTTATGCATGTTTATTATTGGAATATTGTTTTATATTTTACGTCTAATAAATTTATTATAGTTATTAACAAAGTTCATCAAAATTGCATATCACAAACTCGACAGCTGTCATCTCAAAGTAAATAGTCCAGGAAATGTGTTGACTTAAAACAACTAAATAATAGCTTTATTCGGGTTTTATTTTTCGGACGGTTTGAGAACGATTTGCTGACTGCGCACAACTGGATGTGCAGTAGACTACATCCAAGGACTATTTATGTACGGTTTGAAAACTATCAACAAATGAAAAAACCCGAACGCCTTATTTTTTAATATCTGATACAAAAAGTAAATTATTTTGTCCACAAACCTAAAATGTTGGATAAACCGTTCATCACTATATAGGGGTACTGTTTCTTCAGCATAATTCTCATTTTTTACTTTTTTCTCTAATAATTCGGGTAAAAAAAGATTTGCTACCATCTCCAATCCATCATCACTTGATGATGAAAAAGATGAGGATGAATCTGACGAGAATTCTGCCAATAAATCCATAATAATATACTCAATAAATTAAAATACCAAGAATAATTTGAATTTAAAATGCACACTACAAACAACAATGTCTGAGAAATGACCAAGCGCATGCGTCAATTAGTCCACGAAAAATTCTTACGTTTAACCTTGGAGTGGTTTGACAGTTTTCAAATCGTTCGAAAACAGTCAGAAATAAAACCCGAACACCGAACTAAAATTATAGAACGGTTCGAAAACCGTACAAAAAAAACTCGAACATAGGATTTTTAAGTGCGCAAGACCATAATGTGATGTTTACACAGAATGTTTAAAACACAATTAAAAAATCATTTTATAGCTGTTTGACATTTTTTGTTTTAGTTCTTTTCCCTCGTCTTTTATAAAAAAAGGCTTGTTCTTTTTAAATTACCTCAAAAGATCTAAAAAATCTTTGATTATATTAAAACGAAATGTTTCAGTAAATAGTTTTATAATTTGAAAGGGAAAGTCCCATTATATCAAATAATAAAAAATCTCTGTATTCTGCTTATTCTTATATAGAATAGGACATGATAAACAACTTTTTTTAAGTTAGGATTGAAGATCTGGAAATCTTGAAGTTGTATATGTGAATTTAAAAAAATAGTGATTTAACTCCAGAATATGTAACAAAGCATGGCTTTAACCTGGAGATAGAAGATCTCGGGATTACTTTGCTAAAGTTATGGAAAAACAATAAACATCTTAAACCTTATACATGATAGGGGAAGCAAAAGGTCAGATACTGTTTCGTAAGGCATCACAGCTGAAGTAGGTATACAGTGTGATGCAAATGTATGGAATAAATTCATTATTTCAGAAACAGTCAAATTTAAAAAAAAATTTTGAAAACGTCAATTTTAATTTTTGAATGGCCATCAACTGCTATAGATGTGTTGGACATTGGTCATTAGTGATGGCGTAATGACGTCATCGACGATTTTTTTAAATACAAACCGAGGTCACGTGACAGCTCATTCGAAAGTTCTCCTTATTGCCTTTGCAACAATGTAATCATTTAAATATTTATTTCTACAGGGTTAACCAAAACTGTTGATTTATAAAAAATCGTCGATGACGCCATTACTAATGTCCAACACATCTATAGCAGTTGATGGCCAAAAATTGATTCAAAAATTAAAATTGGCGTGTTTCAAGATTTTTTTAAAAGTCGTCTGTTTCTGAAATAATTAATTTATTCCACTCATTTGCATCATACTGTATATAGGTTCTTGAGGCCAATATAGTGACATTGTTGATTTTCAAGTTTAGATTGGCCATACCCCCGAATTTAAAATCAGCTGGAAAATCCTATTATATTATATATTATTAGCTATGTATTGTTGGTGACAATACCTAATGCTAAAATTTTAAAAGTAAGTATACATGGAATTGCTATTTTTGCTTATACCCTATGATTTTGTAACATGTCTATCGTCATGTCACCTTGCACTATAACGGACCGTAAATGATACCGCTATTATTACCGTTAAAACCGACCCCGATTCACTGTTAATGCTACTGTATACGAGACACTCCTTATAGAAGCTAACTATTTATCTGTTTGAACGAGGCCAATCAAAGAACGCGTCCCTCGCTTGCAATTGAGTAACGAACGTATTCCTTCCTGACAAATGACACACAACACAATTTCCGTCTTGAGCTACACTATTTATTGAATCGCCCATCAATTTTATAGCCTTTTCAACTAATACGCTCGTCTGAAGCGTCTGAAAAAATGCTCAAGTACTCATCTTGTGAAATCTCCCCTTTTGGTTGTTGAAAGATACAACCCGCTAAGTTGGAGTCAAGTTATTGTCAATTTATCGCTAAGTTGGAGTCGAGTTACCGCTAAGTTGGAGTCAAGTTACCGCCGAGATACCGCTAAATTTAGAGCCCAGTTACCGCTTATGTGAAGACAGTCCTTCAAACCACTTCTGAGCTGTTAAGAAAACTATTACATCCCAAGCAGCCAGAACCATTAAAGAAACTTTCATCTCTCCACGAAGAAGCTGAAGCCGCCCTCCTAGACAGCACAGAAACCTAAAGTTAAGTCCTCTTTTTACAACTCCAGTTCATTATCAGCAAGTACTTCGTTTTCAATAAATAATCTATATTTTTAAAAAAGAGTTTCTTTTGTATACCTTAGACTATAAGTCTTAAGGGTGTAGCGTGGTCGGTCTTTATTTCAAGTAGCTTCTTAATTTGTTGTTTAATTAAAGTGATTACAAGGTGTTTCTATCTGTCTCACCTTAGTTTTTGTGTAGTTTCTTTGCTTAATCGATAGCGTTCAAAAGATAGTGGCGCCCTTATTACTTATACATCCCAATCCTTCCTATAGAGAGCATTAAAATAATTGAATGCAACTATTTCCAATTTATTAGGTATTCTCTACTAGTATTTCCTATAAATTTTCATACATTAACGTTAAACCGTTTTAGAGTAATGTTATAAAAATTATTTAAATTTTTAACTTTAGCACCCTGTAACTTTTTTTGTGTGCACTGTTGTATAAAGGTAAGTGGGGTTCAATCAACATATTTTTGACCCCAGAATCTGTGGTATAATTTATGACCATTCTTTTTGGGACACCCTATATAGCAAATAAACGAATTAGCCTATTTTATTAGATCTTTGTAACATTTTAATTTAACACTTTGAAAACATCATCACCGAACATCCTCGCAGATCAATATTAAAATAGTATACGAGCCTATAATAGCAATTATATGCGAGTAGAATTCTATACTTTGTCCACGACTTTAAAATAAAATTTACTAGTAATTATAAAAAATCTGCATGATAGCACGGTAGCATAATATTATACACACCAATAAATATATACGTAATATGTGTTGCCTATACATATTTTTGGTATTGGTCTTTGATCTGATCTCACATAAGTTATACCTACGTATGTTTTTAAAGTTACTTTTTATTTTAATACATTTAAATTTTCTTTTATTAGATTAAATAAAATTGGAACTATAATAATAAATGCTTAAAAACTTAAAAATCAAACAATACTGTGTAAATCGTTATCTTCTTAGCTTTGAAATATTTTAATTGCTTTTAATTATGTTGTGTAAGATTATTGGTAATTTAGATAATCCTGACACTCTGGCAACGTTGAGATGTGATTTCTTTCGGGAATGTATACTAGTACAATTGAGTATAATCAGCTGGAGATTTAGATACATTACTATTTTTGATCAACTTTGTTAAATTATGAATACGCGATAGTAGGATCATAATTTTTGTCCCATTATATAAAGGTATATTTTTTAGATATGACTAACAGCACGTTATTTATCTACGAATCAGGTTCGTAAGTCTTTGGCGATTTATATTCTTGTCTTTAAAGATTTTACTTTATAAGTTAAAAATATAGACTTCTAGAATGTTTAAGTATATGGATTTGTAAGATTCGCATTTGCTAAATTTATGATCCCACTTTGGTAAACTTGTTAAAATTATTTTATTTGACATGTGCCTTCAATATTTATATAGATATAAATTAAAACTTAAACAATAACAAAAAACAACAATTAAATTCTTATAGTACGTTAAAGCTATGAAGTTATCGTAAATAAGTACAGGATGATCAGAAAAATTAGAAAAAAGCTAAGGTAAGGTTCTACCTAAAGTTTGTATAACTGCAAATTTTTCGTCGCAGCTGCAGTTTAAACTTTCGAGAAAAATGACCAAAGAATACTATTCTATTCACCCTGTACACACTTAAAAACGACTGTGATAGTTCTTATTTGAAGTCGATGATCAATTTTATCAATCAGTATATATTCAGTGTTTATAAAAAAAAGTCTTCACTACATTTTTGTTCACGTCACTACATTCGTCTCACTACGTAGGTACGTCTTAACATTTTGATTTTTCTTTAATTTGTGGAAGATTTTAGGTAAAAATAACTGCTGCTGAATTCGCCCTTTCCGGCAGTGTTCACTATAAGCAATTCCAAATCAATCGGTCATCGATTGTTACCAAATAATTATAAATAGACGTAGTCTTTGGAAAAGTCCTTCAAGTCGATGCTTGTTTCACCGTCGTTGTGGTGTAGGTCTGACCATCGTAACCTTGAGCAAGATTCACTTGGGTAGGCTGCGAAGTCGGTGCGGGGTTCTCAAATTTTGGTTTGCCCATCAAAAACGCTGGATTTGATTCGAGTCCAACCCCGTTTGGATTTAGGGATGATGTCACCCCTATTAGTCCTGCAAAATACGATTTATTAATGTTTTATCTTACTGCAGCTAAATCTTAAACACCATGCGTTACACACAATACTTGAATTTGGGAGGGGGAATGTACCTTGCACGTTTTTCTTTAGACATTTTGGCAAACATTCATCTCAGTCACTGTTCGTAGTTTATGACTCATTGATAGTTATTTAATACAAGGATGTTGACTTCATATGCTAGGAAATCATGGTACAACAATTTTACAAGGTTAATGTGCATAGATTTACGTATTTTTACAATTTTTAGAACATTTTTTCTGTTATTTAAGCATCTTAGGCTTTCTTTAACGAGTTTATTGAATTTTTCAATATTCTTTAATATGCGTTGTTCTACGTTTGGCTGTAATCATAAAAATCAAGCAACAATAAATATATGCTGTTACACGTTTCCTAACGACGATGTTTTTAAGAAATTGTGCCCAAATAACTGCTGCCGTTCAGACTATTTAAATTTAAATTCGACAAGTTGTTGAAGATCAAATAGGGTGAGTTTTATGATCATGAAACTTGAAAAATTTTTTTAAGCCTGTATTGTATATTTTTTATTGATTTAATTTTAATATTAGATGATTACGTTTTAATAATTATCAGGTTTATTTTCTTCTAATGTCTTTATTCCATTAATATGTATAAAATCTTAGGTAAAATTGATATTATTGTTGGCTTTACAGTGAGATTAAATGATTACAAGAATTATACAAAGGAAATATCAATAAATCCTTCTACTTCAAACAATAGAAGTTTTAGTTTAATGTAGTTACACCATAGGGTATAAATTTGTTATCTCAAATATAGCTTGTTTGAAAGAATGATTTTATTTTTGCAAGATTTTTTTACTTGCCAAAGAAAGGCCAAAACATGAAAAAACTAAATTCTACCACATTATATTATTTTAGTGTAAATATAGACATGGAATTGGAGAGCCACAGCCAAGCTTTATTGATAGAGAGACAAATTTAGAAGTTGGAAAATCCCAAAATCAGACAGAATGCGGAAAAAATTTCACAAGCATTATCACTTTATTCTGCAAGTCTTAGAGCATATAACTAACTGTTAGAAAGAGGATATCCTTTTCCAGCTGTATTTACCCTGAGAGCAAGGACTTATCCAATTAAAATTGTTAGGTTAGGTTTGGTTAGGATCTTACGCAAAAAAGGAAAATGGAGGTGGTTGGGGTTCTATTCCCGTAGAGGAGGATGGATTAGGGGGAGGATCAAGAGGAGATTAGGAAAGGAGGGGAGAAATTGAGAGGCGGAATGTACTCTCTTGAGATTTATGTTTAATGACTTGTTGGGGAGAAACGAGTTCCCGAGGAGTGGGAAGGTAGCCCGACTGGTGTTGATCCCGAAGGAAGGCAAGCCACCTCGTACAGACCACTGTGCCTAACGAACACGGTGGCCAAGCTTAACGAGCATATTGTCAAAGGGAGGTTAGTCAAGGAGATTAGGCAGAGGGGGGATTTTGCAAAAACGCAGTATGGTTTTAGGGAGGGAAGGTCTACAGTGATGGCAATTAAAGAAGTGGCGAATAGGGCAGTTCAAGAATGGATAAGGGGGGAAACAGGTGGTGTGCGGTGGCCCTGTTGGATATCAGGAATGCGTCCAACATGGCACCTGTAGGATGTATTATAGGGGAGTTAGTCCAGAGGGGAATTTCGGGGTACTTGATTAATATTGTTAGGGATTTCTTTAGGGGAAGACGGATTTTGATTGGGAAGGAGGATTATCAGGTGACGGAAGGGCAGGGTAAGTGGGAGGATACAGGGACAATGATTAGGGGCTAACAGAGTGGGGTTGTATCCCGTGGGAGAGAATCCCATACTTCCGGGAAATGGCAGAACTAGTACCCGGAGCCTGGAGCAGTTTTCCACCCATCAAAAAAAAGGTTAGGTTAGGTTAGGTTAGGTTAGGTTAGGTTAGGTTAGGTTAGGTTAGGTTAGGTTAGGTTAGGTTAGGTTAGGTTAGGTTAGGTTAGGTTAGGTTAGGTTAGGTTAGGTTAGGTTAGGTTAGGTTAGGTTAGGTTAGGTTGAATCGGTCTATCTATTGGTGAAATGGACATGAAAATTCACGAAACAGTTTTTGAGTTTATTGCTGCGCGACCTTGACGAATTTCGTCTGCTTGAGTATCATACCTTGTAAATTGTTGTATCCTGGTGTACCGCAATATTCAGTTTTGTTTCAAATTCTATCAAATTCGAAAGACTTTCTTAGCCTTTTTATTATTTCTTCATCATTAAATGGTCTAATTTATGATAATTTAGATAGGTTTGAAAGTTTATCTGATACCACTAGTAATTTAAATGTTTTTATATAAGTAATGCAATGCAGTTATTTCACGTAATGGTCCATCAAAATTACATATCGACCGCTTTATTGATCTTGTCGGTAAGATTTGTTATAAATAATGACTTTAATGAAATGCAGTTACCCTTAAATTTCTGATGCAACGATGCTTCTATAATGAATGACACCCATGCAAATTTATCTTTCTTGGATTTTTTAAAACATGCTACACACATTTCATTCATCGTAGCTATAGAATTCCGACTATTTTTTTTATATTACCAGTAATAATTCCTAATTAGTTCACTATACATACACTACTAGGTCAAAATTAAAAACAAGTTTACGCTTTTATAGTATGGGGATGACATGCAAAGATACTGTTAATCGATAGGGAAAATATTTATATTTAAAAAGATAGACATAAAAGAGCATTTCATTTTTTGAAAAGGTATAAAAAATACATGCTTTGCTATATCAAGAAATTCACTCATATTCGAAGATAGACCTCTATTGGTACTACAAACATAAATACATATACGGTGTGTCGTGTGTTTTTGGTCTCATTTATTTGAAGACAAAATTACCATTTATAATTTTTTTAACACAATATTTTTTTCTTGTTAATATCTTAGATAATGGCATAGACATTTAAAATACAAAAGACAGAGTTGTTTACTTACTACGATTTATTTTGTAGTAACACATTATTATTTAATATTTCTCAGCAAATTAAATATATCTTTCAATACATACCTATAGAAATTTTTTAATTGTTGTGTATGAATATTTTAAATTATATTTTAATTAGAACAATGTAAAATAATTTTAGCTAATTTTCTAAATTTTGCGAAATCCGGCAATGCCGCTAGCAAACTACACAACAAATAATCAACAGGTTTAAAATTTAACAAAGTATTGTTATTTTGATAGATAAATAGTTAGAGCATTGTATTTAAATAATAAGAATAGGTACTGATATTGTAATTATTTTCTAGATCTGGCGGCGTTATTTCGTAGGCATCCAATTATGACAAACTGGCTTAGGACTTATTCATTGTAAATGGCTAACATCAGAGAAATCAGAGTGTTTTTGGCCACCTACAAAGTGCCAGAAAGCATTATAATTTGGCGTTTCTCCAACCAGCTGGAAATCCTATAAAGTTAGAACAGTTTACTTCGAACAAGGTAAATTTGGCAATAATTCTTTAAATTGTTTTAGTGAAATAAAATAACTATCAGATATTGTTATTAAAATAATACTCGTATTACATATTTTAGATTAGAAGCAACATTTGCTCTGATTATGTTTGCTCTGCATTAGCTTGCAACATTTAATTCAAATAAAAATGAATCAATCAATATTTTTGGTTGGTGACGAAAAAATTACCTAAAAAGTACGTCATGCTGTCAGCTGGGTAGCTGCGGTCCTTTTCCAATATCACTTCATTGACAGTCGAAGAGACAAATACTTGTGATCGTGTTTATGTTACCCAATTTTGAATTTACAAAGGTGTTATAGTATATAACATTACTAGCAAGGCAGCTGACAGCATGACGTACTTTGTACGTAATTTTTTAGTCACCCGTTACGTCATTTTGACTTCTTGGATGACGTCAAATCTACTAAAATATGACGTGAAAATGTCACAGCCCAAAGACGTCACCCAGACACGTTAAATTACGTCACCCCATGACGTATAATAGACATGTTTTATCGACGAAATTGTAACGTATGATTACGTTATTTCACGACGTAGTTTTTTCTACATATTTATGACGTATGGATTGGTTTTGGGACAAAATAAAAACCAAAAATATTGATAGACAATTTTATTTGCATTAACTATTATATTAAATTTCAATTTTACATACAAATATTACAAGTTACCTGAAATATATAAAATATTTAACAATATTATTTAAATAATATAAAATGTTGCACATTACATAGTAAAAGTTAGGTACCTCGAATTTAACAACGTAGTCTGTGTGAGAAGTATAAGTTAAATGTGAAGCAACTATTTAAAATCAATTCTGATTCATAAAATGTATCTTTAAAAAATGTATCGAAGAGATATTCATCAATTACAAAATTATTGATACACCTTAATTTGAATTAAATATTACAAGTTAATGCATAGCACAGGGCATGTCACTAATAGTTATTACATTTTATTCAAAAAAATTAAATAATTATTGTTAGATTTACCTTGTTCGAAGTAAACTTTTCTTACATTGTAGGATGTCCAGCCTTTTTCCTGAGAAACGCCAAATTATAATGCTTTCTGGTACTTTGTAGATGCCGAAAAAAAATCTGATTTCTCTTGTGTTAGCCATTTACAATGAATAGGTGCTAAGCCAGTTTGGTAGAATTGGATGCATACGAAGTAACGCTGCTATATTTAGACAAAAATTACAATATCAGTATACGAGTACTATACAATAATCATTATTTAAATACAATGCTCTAACTATTACCTATCAAAATTACATATTAAACTGGTTAATAATAATATATTTACATTTTCTAAAACATCATTGGTAGCCATTTACGCCAATTAAGAATACTGGCAAATAAAAATATTATAAACCGTTTATTTAGTTGAATGTAAGGAAATAGCAAAATTTTTCTGACTTACCTAAATTTATCTGCAATACTGTTATAAATATACACAAAAACACTTCTCATTTTAATCCTTGGTCATAAAGTGCTTGCTGTTGGCTTACATTACAGACGCCAACAACAATGAGAGGAAAGTCGTGGCAAACACGATCTGCCCGACAAGCCTCCGAGTTGTAACGAGCGTTTGGCGCGAATATTAAAATTTATCATTTTTCACAAATTAAGTTGATAAATCACTCTAAATGACAAAGGTAGGTGTATTAAGTATTTAGTAATAAGCAAATAAATACGTAAGGTATACAATACTATTGATAATGATTACCACTTAGAAATATTTTCAACTGCATGTATCATATATTGAAATTACATATTTACCTACCTGCTATCAGAAAATGAGAAAAAGCTACGAAATAAAATTTTTATTCACACCATGGAAATGTGCATGTTTTATAGTTAAATATTATTGCATCACTTTAGGTCGACGTAGAGTCGACATAGTCAAAATGACGTATATGGTTGATCTAGCTTGTCACGTCGTAGAGACGTAGATGTAAGGTCGTCGACGTCATTTACCAATAATTACCTAATATCGACGGTTATATGACGTGACTAAGTCAGCTGGGTAAACGTTATATTTTTCAATAAATTTTTTAAGGAAAACAAAACTTCGAACAGGGAAATTTTCTTTCATTTCCAAGCAGCTTTTCAGCATAGACCATTTTGCCCATAAAGTATTAGGGCTTTATCTAGCTGATAGTTGATTCAAGTAGACCAACAAAATATCTTCAGTTACCCCAATCACACTAATGTAAATAATACTACTAACTTGTAAAAATTTTGCAAGTTAACTGTCAGTTTTAGAAGTTAGTGACTTGATAAAATAAACTTTCTTGATTAATATTGTGTTTTTGGAAACTGACGTTTACAAATGAGATACAAATAAAAAATATAACTATGGTGAGGCACTGTGTGGTGTGCCGGAAAATCGACTATTTGAACCCTAACCTATTTTTTCACTGGTAATTTGGAGTAATTAATTTAGTCATAAGTGGATATGTTATTAACTTTTTATTTTAAATATTGTGAAGGAATTCCCGAATTAAGTCAATTCAATCTTTAACCCCCCTTATTTTTATGTTGTTCTACTTTCGGCGACCATATTCCAACAATAGTCTTAAGTTTTGCCTATAGTTTTGGAATATAATCATTTCGTATTTTATTAATGAATAGTTCTGTCTATTGTATTTTATATGTCTATGGATGATGGTCTTTAAAAATCAGTTGCATGAGCTGCACTATGTGTTCTTTAAGAGCAATAGTGATTTCATGTAGAAATTTAGGAATAGGAGGAAGCAAGATATATTCCTTTGTAGCCATGCATTTCGGTAAGGGTAATGCATTTTTGTAACGACTTTCCACAATTCTTTCACTCAAATGCATTTGTAAGAGATTTTTCTAAAAACAGATCTGAAGAACTGCTGAAAATAAATAGAAAGAACCTACGAATTGTGACAGGACTACTGACTGGTTAATAGACGTATGAAAACAATTTGACTGGCAGAGAGTGCAGACTGCAGATTTTGTCAGGCTGATGATGGCACGGCGAAACATATTTTGTGCAACTGCCGAGAGATCAAGGATCAATAAATTGATGAGCTTCATCAGAGGCAAAGGGCTGATAGAACGACTATAACCTAGGGATGAGCCACTCACGTAGAACCCAATTAAACCTAAAACATTTTCTATTTCGGTCGATGAGGAATCTTTGCTGGATTGTTATATTTCGTAGGTACCATGTCATGTGGTGTTGGCTGCTTACTATATACAAACAGATGTAGAGTTGGAAAATATTAAGTCATAGAGAATAGTATGTAAACTTCGCTTGTAACGAAGTTACTATTTTTTTTTTCTCTATATATGCGGTAGAAAATATTTCAGTTTTTTTATTATTATTAACTTTCTTTTTATGATTAAGATCATCCCTCTTTCATCTCAGATTATTTAGTTGGATTATTAATACTTGACTTATGTTGGATATATGTTAATTTATTTTAGAACATCTGGTATATTTTACCTGTATGATTTTCGGTACCGTCGCGTAAATCAGTCCGCGCATTTCTTAAGATTCTGAAGTAGGAGACCTCCTGAGTGGGGATTTCGACTGGAAAGGATGATGGATTGTGTATTAGCTCTGGGAAGAGTCTTGAGTAGTAATTAGTAGTAAACCGACCTCGTGCACGAGGTAAGCCAAATTAAAAATTATACTGTAAACAATTTTTTTTCCGTTGTAAATATTTTGTGCCTGACTTCTTTTTTATTTAACACTGATAAATTTGTTCTTGTTTCTTAATGATTTAACTGTTTATAAAATTTCTGCGTACTTGTGGACAATTCCGAAATAAATTTTATTTTCGTTTGTTGATGATTCTTCTCTCTTTGGGCAGAATATTTTTGTGGAACTTTCAAGCATTTTCGCTGCCAGAGCAGGTCGATTCTTGGAAGGTTCGCAATATTTCTCGTTGATACCCGATTAATAGCCGTTTACCGAACTGGAAAATATTTTCAGGAATCTCAAGACTAATCGCTGCTAAGCAGGTGACTCTGAAAAACCTAAACAAAACTCGACCGTAGGAAATAATTCACTTTTAATATATAACGATATTTGATCGAAGAAAGTTTGGAGGAGTCTTGGAGGTGTACGCCGCCTTGGCAGGTGCAAAACTTCGAGAATTTTCCAAAGTGTGTAACATGATATGTTAACTAAAAACGTAGTATATTTAAATTAATTATATGGCTAACACTAATACCATCTATTGTATAGAGTTCTTAACATGTTAATTATTATAAACGATTCCTGTCAGTAATTCCTACTTTATACACGATCTTTACTGTGGCTTAGTCCAATACCTTAAACCACGATTCATTCTCTTATTGTCATTGGTGTTATACACAGCATTGGAATATAAAATACCAAAGACATTACAAATTTCAAGTTCAATGACATTACAACTTTCAAGTTCAAAGACGTTACAAATTTCAAGTTAAAAGACGTTACAAATTTCAAGTTCAAAGACATTATAAATTTCAAGTTCAAAGACGTTACAAATTTCAAGTTCAAAGACATTACTGGGTTACTACCGAATTACCGCTGATTGGTTCTACATTGGTAGACTGTTCATCAAGCCAACCCTTCACTGGACCAGCCCTCTCCTGGATCAACCAATGAATCAGATTTAAAAAAAAGATAAGTCGACCAACGTAAATAAATGCATTTTTAATATTATACAGCTGTCTCGTTTTACTTTATTTCTTAAACGTAATATCAAAATCATTTTCGTATCGTCAACTGTATTAGAATAAGTTTTTGTAAAGAACTGTTTGCGGATTATTTTTTTTGTAACGTATTCTCAATTTCATTCATTTTAGCACCAAGGAAATCTATTTATCTTTTATCTGTTTGTACATTTTCATATCATTTTTTTATCTTCATATACAGTTTTTTCTGACATCCTTCTGTCATCTTATGATACTTATTTAAATAACTCAGCTTAAAGCAACTTTCTTCAGTAGTATCATAAAAAATAAAAAGATTTCAGTGGCGCCCTTATAATTTCTTAAAGAAACAAATATTGTACTATAGTCAGAGCTAATGAACTTACCACTAGCCGAGGTATTTAACTAACATAATATTTGCTGTGATAAACATGTATAAATTTTGTTAATTATTGAAATATCTTTTACAACTAATTAAAGACGAAATTAAGATTAATAGTTGTTTTATTGTAAATTACATTTTCTCTTTTGGTATATTGTTATTTTTTTTAAAGTTTACTAAATATTTTATAAATTCACTCTCAACATGTAAATCATATCACAAATTGACGCCCAACGTCATAATATGGTTACAAGTGTTGAGCGAAATAATCTCCTCACGTTCGCTGCATAAGCAGGATCACAAAGGAGAGGTTTTCGGATTGAGTTGTCTAGCTCGTGTACGTAGATTGGCTTAGCACCAAAGGCAGAGTTAAATTTTCATTTTTCACGAGGGTTCGGTAAAAGAGAGTATTGGCAACCGAGGGTAGTTCATAAATTACCATTGTTTTGTTTAGACCTGTACACAAATACTAAGAAACATTTCACTAAAGCCTGCTAGCGCCTAATTAACGCTTTCTTTGTGTAATCATCATCTGACCCATAAATCTGTTTCATTATTTTCACCTGCATCTAGACACGCTGGTAGAGTATTGCACATTTGCTTATAAGTATCTGGTAGCAAGAATTAGAATATTTATTGCCTGGTTTTTATTTGGTTTTTTTGGGTGGCATAATAAGGTAATTAGCAAATATTTGGTATTTAGTTATTTAAATATATAGTTTTTTGGTACTTCCCTTTATAGTAAATTGATTTTTCGTTGAAATAAAATTTGTAATGTCTCAATAGTGGTAAACAATTAAAACCCGTTACCCAATACGTGCTACTTAGAGGTCAAGAACAACACAACCCTAGAACTACTTAACCATCCATCTGTTGCTACGGCCTTATTTCAAGAGTTCGGTGGAGTAAACCATCCCAAAAATCTGGTGCCCGAGGAAATCTAGAAGCAACTAAAACCGGTGGTGTCATAGTGACGTCTGATACGCATTACCAAGATTTCAACTTTTGGTCCTTGTGTTATAGTATAATATTCTCTATGTCTTAATATATTTCCAACTGTTAAGAGATTTAGTTTATTGGACATATTATATCTTCTGCATAGGATCCAAACTCTAAATATTTGTCGAGGTTACTTTAGAGGAAAGCATAATTTTTAAAAAAATAATAGGACAGAAATCTTGGATTCGGCTGCAACCTGAAAAATATTAAATCAAGCAATATTTGTAGAAATTTAATGCCCTTTTTCGGGATCTGTTTCAAATTGCTAGAGTTTTTTTCGGTGTTTCAATACTTGATATTTTTATAAAATATAACGTCAACCTTAAAAATTTGATCAAAAGTAAAAGCATTTTAGCCTTTAGACCATCAAAAATACTGCAATTCTTAAATTAGTTCTAATTTTTGACATCGTTTGTATTAAAAAAAGTTTATTTTGGAATTTTGTCTTGTTTAGTGTAATTGTTAATGTTCTCTATAATTTCTGTATGAAAAAAACTTCTACATGATGATAAACTAAACATCTAGAGGTCTCTATTCGAATAAGAACAACAATACAAAAATCCACAAGTATTAGTTTGTTTTTTTATACCCCTCGTACTATTCAACCGGTTCAGTACTCGTAGTACCATTTGATCGGACATTGGACTGACGGCGGTTTTGATCTGAAAAAATGATACATTCACCAATATTTTTATAAACTCATGGACACAATTAATGCACCACATAAGGTTACGACTTATATTGACATCTTCATAGAAACATGCAAATAAAGCAGATCAATTATTTCGAATACAAATTTTGAGTAATTTTCTAATTTGCTACAAATTCGCAAGGCGTAAACTACACAAAAAACGTAAATTAGCCTGTTTCAACCGATTTTAGTGGCTTTCGAATCTCAATTTCTTCGACGATTCATTATTTTATCAACAAAACTATTTAATACTACTAACAACACAACAAATGAAATATTTTGTCAATAAAGTATTTTTCTAACAAGCAATTTGGACAGCATACGAGGTTCGGTGATTAAATAACGTGTCTAGTACGAGAACACGTTTTTGTCGCTGTAGTAGTATTTTTTGTGAAGAGGTTAGAAAAGTACGTGTTTTTTTCTCGTGCCGACAACAATGTGTGACTAAAAATACGAGCAACGGATCAATGTGAAATTTCTTGTTAAAGAAAGAGGCCTATGGTGAGAATTCTCTATCTCGTGCGCGTGTTTTCGAATGGTATAAAAAAAGGTTTTCTGAAGGTTGAGAGAGCAACGAAGATGACCAATGTCCTGGTCGACCTGTCTCTGTTTCAACTTTGCAAAAAGTGACCAAAATAAATGAAATTGTGCGCGGAGATTGTCGTATGAGCATTCGGATGATTGCTGAGACTGTAAACGCCGATAAAGAAACTGTCAGAAAAATTTTACATGACGAATTGAACATGAGGAAAGTCTGTGCGAAGTTGGTCCCAAAACATTTGACCCCTGACCAAAAGCTCGTCCGTCAATAGATCTGCTTAGATTTTCTTCAGAGGTTAAATGTGTTGAGATTTATATTGGCAAACAATTGCTTTACTTTAATCTTTATTCAAGATATTACAAAATATATATGACAGTTAAAACATATAATAATCTGACAGATAATAAATAAATTTTGAAGCCATAGAACCTTAGAAAAGGATGGCCTGGCAAAGCATGCTAACACCCCTACTTGACAGGTCATTCTTCTGTTAGGCCAAAGCTTCTTCGAAACACCTCAAAATTTTCTCTGGACAACGGTTTCGTCAAACCATCCGCTATCATTTCGGAAGTGTGACAGTAGAGAAAGTCAATGATGCTAGATAGTGATATCTCACATCTATATGTTTTGTTCGATTACTTATTTTATCGTTAGAAGCTAATTTGATACAACCCTGGTTGTCCTCAAACAATATTGTCGGTTTCTTCACAGGACATCAAAATCTTCAATAAGTCTTTGCAACCAAACTACATCTTGACCCGCTATTGCCGCAGATATATATTCGACTTCTATAGACGACAATGCAACACTTGTTTGCTTCTTGCTTGTCCAAGAAATCACAGTATCTTCTAACAAAAATACATATCCGCTTGTAGATTTCCGATCTGAGGTATCCCCACTCCAGTCTGAATCCACATATCCTGAGAATCCCAGATCGATTTTCGCAGAAATATTTAAATTATAATTTAAGGTACCTTTTAGATATCTCAATACCCTCTTTACTGCACTCCAATCTACCTGTCTCGGATTAGAAATTCTTCTAGTTAAATCATTTACAGATGTAGCTATGTCTGGTCTTGAAGTAGTTGACAAATAAAGTAAGGCACCTACTACTTGCCTATAATAGTCATTATTGGGAAGCAAATTACCTTCTTCTACTAGTTTAGGATAACTAATGTCCATCGGGGTTGAAACAGTAGATGAATTGTCCATGCCAACATCTTCTAATATTTTAATAATTTTATTTTTCTGGTTAAGAAGGAAACTTCCATCTTGCATCCTCGTAACTTTGATACCAAGGAAATATACTAAGTCTCCTAAATCAATCAGTTCAAAATTATAACTTAAAGCAGCCCCCACTCGTTTAATAACTGTCTCGTCTTTATGACATATGACCAAATCGTCAACATACGTCAAAATGTATAAAATTTCATTTTATCTTTTTTTGTATAATGATACAGATCGTTTTTGCTTCGTGTAAATCCAGAATCGATCAGAGTTTTATTTAAAGTGTCGTTATACCATTCGGAGTCAAAAGAATAAGAATCTAAACAGAAACAAACCTCTTCATTTTCTTCTGAGACACTATTAACTGCAAATTTATTTGTGTGACCAATTTTATTGTTTGTTTGATTTCTCTTCTTCAAAAAATAACGGTCTTTCTGTTGATGACCCTTTTTTTACAATAAAAACATTCATTTGAATAAAACTTGTTCGTCTTGTTTACCTTTACCTCTTCGGAATTGTTATTTTTCCTTTCATATTCATCCAGCAGTTTCCCTCTAACATATTCTAATGTCAAATCGCTATCAGGACGTGCATCAAGAGCAGTAACTAAGGAATCATATTTATCTGAAAGACCACTTAATAGTAAAGCTGCAACATGAAAGTCTTTTATTTCTTCTCCAATATACCCCTAAGTTGTTCTACAAGTTCAAGCACCTTCCGAATATAATCCGTCATGGATTGTTCATCTGTTAGCTTGATTTGGTAAATTTTTCTAAGTAAATATAACTTATTGCTTAAATTTGCTCTTTCGTGAACAATTTGTAGTTTTTCCCACATTTCTTTTGCTGATTTACAATTGGAAATATGTATTATTTGATTATTTTCGACAGAGAGAGAAATTGTATTCTGTGCTTTTTCGTCTAAACTCAACCATTCTTTAGATGGACTTGAGGGTTTATCTTCTTTAATCACCTTCCACGATCCTTTTCTAATCAGAAGCATTTTTATTTTAAACTTCCAAGGTTGGTAATTATTATTATCCAATTTTGCGACCCCAAACCTTGTATTTTCTCCTTCACCTGACATTTTTAAGTCAGTCTTATATTATATATGTTTCTTGTACCTCTTTAATATCTACCAACGAATTCTCACTGGGCCCATAACCTGTTGAGATTTATATTGGCAAACAATTGCTTTACTTTAATCTTTATTCAAGATATTACAAAATATATATGACAGTTAAAACATATAATATCCTGACAGATAATAAATAAATTTTGAAGCCATAGAACCTTAGAAAAGGATGGCCTGGCAAAGTATGCTAACAAAATGAAGAGCCTGAATTGATGGAAAACATCATTACTTGCGATGAAACCTGGATATTCCAATACGACGTTGAAACTAAGCGGCAATCCATGCACTGGAAAACTCCTGCATCGCCGAGAATGAAAAAAGCAAGGATGTCGAAATCAAAAGTTAAAGCCATGCTAATCGTTTTTTTCGATCTTGCACCAGGACAACGCACCTGCCCATAACGCGCTGTCTGTGAAGCGTTATTTAGCCGCTAGAGGCATTTCAGTGCTCGAACACGCGCCGTACTCGCCTGATTTAGCCCCCTGGTTCCTGTTTCCGAAGATCAAATCTGCCTTAAAAGGAACCCGATTGGAGTCGATGGAAGAGGTGAAGTGAAAATCGGCATAGCTTCTTAATGCTCTTATAAAAGAATAATGTAGAATAATTTCTAAAAGAAAACTCTTGTTCATAAGCAGTCTCGTTATTTAATAGCCCGACCTCGTATATCTAGGTCATCTGTGTTAGCAACAAAAACATAGTATCCTAAATCATAAACGTTATTTTAAAATAAAAAAAGTGAGTGGTGCATTAATTTTTTTCACGAGTTAAAAAATACAAACTCTGTAAAAATTAAAATAGTTTAATTCTTTAAATGCTTGTATTTATTCTTCTACTTACCCTATATGAGGCAAAAATAAGACAGTTTTGTACATTTATGGCAATAAAATAATGCAAATATCGCTGGCAGATTATATAGGGTGTTTTATTGGTAAAAGTATATACGATAACTTGAGGAACACAAATGTTACATAATGCCTTTTCTATTCAGCAGTTTTCTGAAAAATTCTTTTCTCCCTTGATTATTGCTTTTACTAAAAAATTTGTCGGAAATTGTATAAAACACTGTTGTTATATTCTAATATAATGTTTCTATGAACATATTCCAACAAATTGTTGAAAAATATTAATGATAGTTTCCCAGTAAATTGAATTCAATTTTTTTCCAATAATTCTTCTACTATGAAAGATTACAACAAAATTCATGAAAAACTATTTTCTTTATTCTTTTAACATGAAGATTTACCATAAAATTTATGAAAAACTGTTTTTATATCCCAACAATCCTTTCTTATTATTCTAACATGAATATACAGGGTGATTCATTACTAATTGGAAATAATTTAATACTAGAATACTGACTTCAAATTATGAAGATTCAACCCAAAACACCTAAATAAAATGTAACTTCTTACTTAGTTACAGGGTGTTTTGTTTAAAAATTTAAAAACTATTTGGGTTCAGTACTTTAAGACTGTTTTACGTATTCATTTCATATTTGGCAGAAAATGTAGACACTATACAAAATACAAAATTATATTAAACAAAGAACAATTAATAACTGCACAGTTAAACTAAACTTCCACTATTTATTTGAAAAATTCGCTTTAAAATCAATTACAGCTGTTTCGCTATCACTAGCATCGTCAGATTGACATATTGAAATTACATGTTGTTTGTTTGTAACTAGGTGCTTGATGTTGATAAGGAGTTAAGGCTAGACCAAGTAAGGAAGTAATAAGACGTAACAATATTAAAGCCTAGATGTTATTAGCCCTAAGGGATTATCCTGGATGTATTTCCCTCTAAGATCAGTATAACTGTGCAATGATATAGAAAAACCAGGAAAAAACTATATCATGCTGATCTTTACAATAACTTAATATATTTATGTTATAATAATGTCTTATCTATGTATAAAATGAAGACTCAATCAAAGTAAACAGAAATACATCCAGGATAATCCCTTAGGGCTAATAACATCTAGGCTTTAATATTGTTACGTCTTATTACTTCCTTACTTGGTCTAGCCTTAACTCCTTATCAACATCAAGCACCTAGTTACAAACAAACAACATGTAATTTCAATATGTCAATCTGACGATGCTAGTGATAGCGAAACAGCTGTAATTGATTTTAAAGCGAATTTTTCAAATAAATAGTGGAAGTTTAGTTTAACTGTGCAGTTATTAATTGTTCTTAGTAAGATGAACTTCCAAAAAGTAGAGGTTAACACAATCAATTTCATTATATTAAACAAACGTTTCTGGCTACCACCAGAGGCGTACAACAGGGGCAAGGGACTGGTTAATCGTTCCCAAATTCTGCACCACTGGAGGAATATAAACTTTAGCACAATTTTTCGATTCTCCAATACTTTTTACGTAAATAAAGTACTCTTTTTTCATAACGATAAAGTCAATATTTCTCGAGATATTTTAAGTTAAACATGAAGCTGTCCAATTTGAATGTGTGATAACTATGTCGATGTTTTGGACCAAGTTTTTTATGTTAAATAAAAATTGATTTAAGACAGCTAATAAAATTCTCCTTTTTTAATATCTCTTGGTGTCTGAGTTCCCGGATGAGAATTATTTTTTCGTAAATCTGTGGCCTTAGCAGTTATCGTATATACATTCTTCCTGTGTTTGTTTATATTAGCAAATAGCGAAATGTTTGAAAACAATTATTCACCTTTTTTGTGATACTTACCCATTTTAGGCAAAGGTGCTCCCAATTTATTTTCTTTAGGGTTATTGGCCATATTATTAACGCGTCGATTTTGGTCTGTTGCAGTGGGTCCCATAGGACCAGTTGCAGGCGGAGCCCCAGTTTGTCCAGGCAAACGCGGGCCTCTGGTAGGTTCAACAGGAAGAACCCTCCGTCGTTTTTTAGGAAGTTTAGCACGTGCCTAAAGAATCTCTGTTTTAAAACTGCTTCAAAATTGTATTAAAACGATTTATTACCTGCGTATGACTGTAATACATAGCAAAATTGGATACTATAACAGGTACTGGTAGAGCTATCGTTAGTACGCCAGCTAAGGCACACAAAGCACCTACGAACATCCCTATGTAAGTTTTCGGTACCATGTCGCCATAACCTACGGTGGTCATGGTAACCAACGCCCACCACAGACCCAATGGTATACTCTTGAAGTCGTTATCAGGATTAGTTTGGATTCTTTCCGCATAGTACACTAGACTGGCGAAAATCACTATACCTAGCACCAAAAAAAACACCAGCAGAGTGAGTTCTTTAGCAGAAGCTCTGAACGTTTGTATGAGTATCTTCAAACCGGACGAATGGCGGGTCAATTTGAACAATCTCATTATACGTATAATGGAAAAAAATTCCATTATGTCTGCGTTGTCAACATGCGATGCTATTCGTCTTAAAACCAAATCGATGTAGAAGCTAGCCGTAGCTATGTAGTCGATAATGTTGACGGATGAATTTATGAATTCCCATTTGTTGGGACTTGCTATGAATCTAAATAAAAAAATAAAGCTAGAGTATCTTGACATTTAAATGATTGATTAAATCTACCTGACGAAAATTTCGAAGGTGAACCAAGCGTTGCAGATGCATTCGATATAAAAGAAAGCTATGTGGGCGTCCGTATCTACTTTATCGAAATAATAATTGGTACCATTTTCAGGAGTGCGTACGCTAATCAATCGTATAGAAGGTACTTTCATGTCCGGATGGGTTTTCAAGCAAAACGATAAAATAGAAACGCAGATGAAGAATACAGAGACCACTCCTATCACCTAAACCAATAAAATTAATTGTTAAATACACGTAGATTCCCAATTTCTTAAACTTACTTTAGCTGCTGTAGATGAATATGGTTCGTCAAACAATGACCAAATCTTCGGTTTGATTATCTGCCACCAAGATAGAGTTCCTCTGTAGTAGTCTTCTTCGAAACCGAACTTCCTTGCTATTTCTTCGTCACTTGGTTTTTCTGTATCTAAATCTAGTCTATCTAGAACGGCTAAGGTTTCTTGAGTATCTCTGTGCTGTAAAAACAAATTATTGCGCATTGACATCTACTAAATTTATCCAAGAAGTAATTTAACCATGAATTAACTTTTAATAAGTATTATAAATATACTAAGTGACATAAAAATCCGAACACCCAGTTTAAATGATTTTATTTTTATAAATTTAAAGCATAATAAGTAAATTATTTCAAAATGATTGCATTGCTTTAAAGCCCGTTTACTTTTAATAATGTGTGGATGCACCCCGATGTGTTACGCATTTTCCAACGCGCCTAGACATGCTTCTGATCAGGTGGTCAATGTCCTCCTGTGGTATCTCATTCCAGGCAACCACCAACTCTTCTCGAAGTTCTTCAAAAGTCTGAGGAGGACGTTGCAAATTGAGCAATCTACTACCCATCATATCCCACACGTGCTCAATTGGGGATAAGTTGGGACATCTGTGTGGCCAAGGTAACAATGTGAAATCATTATGTTGAAAGAAGTCTATTGTGACTCTTGCGACATGTGGTCGGGCATTATCTTGTATGAAAGTTGGATTTGCCAGGGTGTCACGATGGGTAAAAGATGAGGTTCTACAGCTTCTTGAATATAACGCTGCGCGTTCATGTTACCTCTGATGAAGATTAAAGGTTATCTCGAACCATAAGCTATAGCACCCCAAACCATAACTCCAACAGTTTGATGAAAATGCCTTTCAACAAAAAACCGTGGATTTCTCCTTTCACCACATCGTCTTCTTACCTTCGCTCGACCGTGCATGCTTAAACAAAATCTAGACTCGTCACTAAAGACAATACTGTTCCATTTCTGATCCCAGAGTGACCATTTTCTGCACCACTCAAGGCCGGTGTTCTGGAGTTAAAGGGAGGACCCAGTGTGGTCGGAATGAAAACAGGCCAAAACATCTTATTCGTCGGTAAACACTTCGTATGCCAATAGGTCTTCCGTGTTCTGCAAACCATTTATTTGCAATGGACTTAGTAGTGGAGAAACGGTCCCCTAAGGCCAATAATCTTAGGCGGCGATCTTCACGGTCTGTTGTTCTACGGGGTCGTCCAGGGCCCTTTGCTCTTTGCGTACGGCCTTCTCGAAGCCATGCCTGACAGCACCTAACCACGGTGTCTACACTTCTTTGCACTCTAACTGCAATTTCCCGAAAAGAAAATCCAACTTCCCACTATACAACCCCTATCAAACTCACTAATCGTAAAGAATGTCAAGAACCAAAATCCGCAAAATTTGGATCTTTATTACGGCTACAATATTCATTTTTGGATTGTTAGTGGATTTCAAAAAAAGCAGTATAAAAACCGGAATCTTCAACTGATAAGGCTGAAAACTTTATCAATTGTTTATTTCAGTAAAATAAATAAATTCACCAAATTAAATTAAAATAAAATTATTTAAACTGGGTATTCGGATTTTTATGTCACTTGGTATAATATATAAACGTATACAGGGTGAGGCTTTGGTGCGGGGAAGTCCAATAACTCATTTTTAAATAAAATGGAGGAAGTTTTATTTGTTTCTTGCTGTTGATATGATGTTCTTCCACAAAGTAAGGGATAGTACAATGAATTAACCCAATCATCTCTTAATTTACCTAATTGAACCTATATGGTGGGAAAACGAGAACATCGGGAAGAGTCCAAAATGCAAAAATATACAAGGTGAACTATTAAAAAATATATATAACCAAGAACATTAAAAAATAAAACTTTTTAACAGAACTCCCACTTATTATTTAAAAAATAGCTTTTTTTACTCAACGACAGCTGTTCCGCTAAAACTAGCATCGTCATATTGACATTTTATAGCTAGTTGATGTTGTTGATTAAGTATAGTGTTAAGACTAGACCAAGTATGGCAGTAATAAGACATAACATATTTAAACCTAAATGTTATTTTCCCTAAGGGATTATCCTGGATGTATTTCCTTCTAAGTTCAGTATAACTGTGCAATGATCTATAGAAAAAACAGGAAAAAACTATATCAAGCTGATCTTTACAATAACTTATCTATGCATAAAAAAAATGAACACAATTAACAACTTTTAAATTGTCGATCTGCGAGTTCTTCAAGGAAGAGTAAGTTTGGATGTTCTTAGGGGGAAATACATCCAGGAGAATCCCACAAAATTTCTCAACAACCTTTAACATTACTGCCTAACTGCGAGACGCTTTTATTAAAATGCTGGCACTTGTTTTGAAAATAGGCCAACTCCGTATGTTCTACTGAAAAAACATGATAAAAAGAAATATAAAATCTACTTAATTCAAATTTTGTACAGTGACACAACTTGTTCAAAACTTAAACATAGTGAAGTATGTAAACAGACTGAGTCCAAAGAGTCAGATTAAACGAAGATCTACTTTCTTGCTATCATATAAATATACCCCCTAAAATATTTAAGCTCATAACACAATTGAAATTTGGTCTAGCCATGGATAGCCATTGTCTGTACATGGTACACTAACATTGTTTTCTTATGAAAATATTCACTGAAAAAATTAATGGACCTAATATCATTTATCAGCCGTGGTCGAGCAACCAAGATCGATTAAAGTTCTGTTTTCGATCAATTTAATAAAATTTACTATACAGATATTGCTATTAATACTTTGATGATTAAGAAGATTTAAAATATAATTAGTAATAAAATCTGGACAAATATGTCCCTTTCCAGTAGTGTATTATCCAATCGGTCCAATGTTTTGGATATGATTAAAGTATTTGATTAGGTTAGGTTAGGTTAGGTTAGGTTAGGTTAGGTTAGGTTAGGTTGGGTTAGGTTAGGTTAGGTTAGGTTAGGTTAGGTTAGGTTAGGTTAGGTTAGGTTAGGTTAGGTTAGGTTAGGTTAAGTTAGGTTAGGTTAGGTTAGGTTAGGTTAGGTTAGGTTAGGTTAGGTTAGGTTAGGTTAGGTTAGGTTAGGTTAGGTTAGGACAAATATGTCCCTTTCCAGTAGTGTATTATCCAATCGGTCCAATGTTTTGGATATGATTGAAGTTTTTGAAGATAGCACATCAACTTTAATTATACACTTGTTTTTTGGTTTGGTAATATGTTTTTAATTAACAACTATATGTCTGGAGCAAAAATGGAATATTGTGTTAAAAAGAAATATTGAAAAAAGAAAGTCAACAGCATTAAAAATAAATTAATTGGATCCTAAAACAAACAGCCAAGAACTACAGCAAGATTAAGTGGATGTTGAGGTTGTTTATTAGTTTACAGGTGTTGTTAGTATACCTGAGTGTAGGTCATCCAACAACAGGGTTCAACTTGATTGGCGTCCAAACCCCAAAATTCCAATTCTTCTTCGAACAATGGTCCGCATACATCGGAAGGGTAGTGTAGTTTACCAGTTCTGTAACAAAAAAATATTTTTTTTATTTATTTTTAAATATTTTAAGGAATTAATAATTTAAAATATAATCGCTGTTCTTATTGAAATATTAAGCTATTTAAGTCTTAAGTTACTTAGAGTAAAATTTAGACGTTCTATATCGGTGTAACGATCAATTTTAATGTTTCCAACAACCCTCCAGGGCTGAAGGGTTGTTTGTCGAAAATTAGAAAACAGTATTTTCTAATTAGTGCCTTTCATGAAATCGGCTTCTGACAGAATCATCGAACATGTGGCAGACGATCGTTTTGACGTTTTGCTCACACCGTTTCGTCTTTAATTATAATAGCTTAATTAGAAATAAAAGGGCCAAATAATCGTTTAGTTTTTAACATTTTTATAGAATCATCATCTAGATATTAAATAAGTCTATATACATCAATTAATTCAGACTTTCTCTTCAATTTTGTGTCATCAGAAGAATCTAGAACAGTGAATGCGCTTCAGTTTAATTCACAATTCTTCTTGTGTCCTTCCTACACTTATCTTAAGATCACTAAACAACTTTCTCGACATTAATCCGCTTTTAGATCCATCCTAAAAATTTTTATCATCAGAAGGTTCTATAACCTTGAATAAGTCTTTCTTTAATTCACAATATTTACAGAGAAGAAAGACCCCTTAACGTTTAAATTACTCTTTTTCACTTAATTTAGGCTTCCCATTCAATTTTTTATTGTCGGAAGGATCTACAACATTGAAGTCGTCCTAATTTGCTTCACAATATTTCTACAATTTTTCCTGACAATTATTTATGTTCTTCATACACTTATTTTAAGATAACTAAAAAACTTCATCAACATGTTCTGTTTTATTCTAATCCTTTATTGAACGAAGGGCTCTAGAATATTATTGAAGTCTTTGTTTTCATCTTAATGTTTATTGACAAGAGCTAATTTTATTCATACACCCATTTCAAAAGTACTCGACTTATTTCTAAAAACTAATAACTTTGTAGCACTTAAAAGAAAAATGTAGGTTAGGTTAGGTTCAATGTGACTGGGGCGCTCAACCACCCCTCCACTGCGACCACCGTTGGGTCTATTGTGGCTCACCCTTAATGTTATAAATCGCCATACACGCCAATACTCCTTGCGAAGTCAATGGTTGTCTGCGGCGAGACCTGTTTAAAATCGTTAGGCTCCCATTTTGGGAAACCAAGAATGCAGTGCCTAGTAATTTCCAGGGCGGAGCAAGAACATAATATGTGTTCTGCAGTCTCGTCTTCCACACTGCAGAAGCAGCAGTCTGAAGTTTGACTCAGACCTATTTTCCTCAGGTGGTATCTTAGACGACAGTGTCCCGTAAGTAGTCCTATAAGAATGCGTAGGTCTTTCCTATCCCACTCTAGAATCTGCTTAGTTATATTTTTCGAGGGTTTGAAGATGAAAGCCTTCTAATGGATTAGTCTTGGGATATGATTCCAGTACATGAGGATTTTCCTCTCTGTCAAGTCGGAGATATCTTTGGCAGTACTTTTGGCAAGATTGTCGCCACTCCGCTATGTCCTGGTGCTCAGAGCAAAGTTACCTTGTTGTTGGAACCAAGACGTTCTAAGGATTTAATACAGTTCCATACCAGCTTTGAATTAAGCCAGTTGGAGCTCAGTGCCTTAAGAGCTGCCTGGCTATCTGTATGTATGTTTTTTTTTGTTTTTGTCTACAAGAGGGTGATTTATTACCTCTCTTGCACACAATTCAATGACGAAAACCTCTGCCTGAAAGATAGTAGCATATGTGCCGAGGTTTACTTCGATTTCAACACTCGGTTTGCTACCATACACTCCTGCTCCAACTCCTTCTGAAGTTTTGGAGCCATCAGTGTATAGTACGTAGTCAGTCCCAGATAAAGAGATCATCCCCTTTTCCCATTCGTCTCTCTTCGGAAAGAGGACTTTAAAGAACTGTTCTACGTGCGTCTGGGTAGCTAGGATATCTGAGACCATCCCTAGCGTGAGGTGATCTTTAATTTCACGCATCAGGCCCGAGTGGTCAGTGGTCCCAGAACATCTCCCCTCTTACTTGACTATCCACCGACAGAAGCCTATAGGACACCATCCTGGCCTCCTTCTCCAATAGTAAATGGAGTGGGGTTAGATTCAGGATGATCTCCATTGCCGCTGTCGGGGTAGTGGACATTGCCCCCGTAATGGCCACGTATGTCAGTCGCTGAAATCCAGACAAACTTGCTCTGGTGGATTTCTGGAGACCCTTGGACCACCAGACCACCGATCCATATGTGATCATTGATTTTATCACTGTTTGATAAATCCAGTAAATCTGTTTGGGGCTTGTTCCCCAAGATTTGTAACAGATTCTCCAGAGATTCCACAGGGAAAACTTGGCTTTATTAGTAGAAGAATGTACAACAAACTTTCCTGATAAGTACTTGTGTATTTCAAAATCAATAAACTTCTTACTACTAGATAAGAAGAATCTAGAATCTTGTTTAAGTCTTATTTAGCTCCAAAATACTTCCTGGCTTCCTTAGAAGAGACTTCTTCATATTCATACTTTTTTAAAACTCTAACCTCAAAATTCCTCTCAAACCAGAGTAGAGTTTTTCCTGGGCCTATAATCCTACCTCTAGCTTGTAAAAAATTAAATTTATTCTTACCTGTAATAGTTTAATACTTGTGCAAATACCCCTGGATGTCTATCGAAGAAGTATTCGTTCAGTATGGGATCGTAGTTGGCCAAAGCTTCCGTAAGCCTGGATAGTCTAGTGGCAGGAATCTTCTTGAGCGTAGCTTTGTATGTTTCGTGCCTGATGCCTCCCACGTTTAGAACGACGCGATTTTCCGCGTCCATATTGACGACGTTCATTTCTGAAATAAAATAAGAACAAGCTGTATTTGTTTGTTTAATTTTAGATTGATTAAAATCGGTGTTTTTAGATGATTGGTTAAATTTTATATCTTTTTTATTTAGCAATACCACTACCACGGATATACAGGATTACCATAAAGAACATATGTTAATATTGTCTTACCGCTTTGGTAAAAAAATTTACCACTGTAGTAAAACTGCTTAACTGATAAAATATAGACTGTGACAACTGCATAAGGATGGTACCACCCGAAGTGTACCAATATTTCTAATTTATTTTATATTGAAGCTGCCGAAAAGGATTATACCTGCGAAAATTGTAAGTGATCACAAACACAAATTTTAGGACTCTGGACTTTTTTAGTTACTTAACTACAAATCCTTATTTCCTGTGATACAGTTTTTAATTTAAATTGATTGTACAAACCCTTACTTTTTGGAAGTTCATCTTATTAAGAATAATGAAAAACTCTTCGTTTTAACAAAACTTCCAATATTTATTTAAAAAATTGCTTTTTTAACTTTAATGACAGCCGTTTCGCTAGACTTAGCATCGTCAGATTGACATATTGAAGTTACATTTTGTTTGTTTGTAGCTAGGTACCTGATGTTTATTAGGTAGTTATAAGGCTAGACCAAGTATGGAAGTGATAAGACATAACAATATTAAAGCATAGATGTTATGAGCCCTAAGGGATTATCCTGGATGTACTTTCCTCTAAGATCAGTATAACTGTGCAATGATATAGAAAAACCAGGAAAAAACTATATCATGCTGATCTTTACAATACCTTAATATATTTGTGTTAACTTCAATATGTCAATCTGACGATGCTGTCTAGCGAAACGGCTGTCACTAAAGTTAAAAAAGCAATTTTTTAAATAAATATTGGAAGTTTTGTTAAAACGAAGAGTTTGTCATTATTCTTAATAAGTTTTTAATTTGTTTAAGGATAATAGTTATTTGTTTAACTAGGCAGCAAAGTATTAGATTGACTGCCGAGGCTGAATTCATAGCCGAGAGTAGCGAGGCTAGGAATTCAGCTAAGGCAGTCAATCTACTTTGCTGCCTAGTTAGTAATGTTCAATTAAAATAAAATTTGATAGAAATCGCAGTTGTTGGAATGGTTGGTTGCTATGGAAATGTCCATAATAATTATAGCTTGACAATTCATGAAATTTCTGACAGTTGTGCGAAAAAATATTTAAATTATATAATGGACAATAATAGCGACCTGGAAGTACTTACTTTTCCAGAAATAAGGGAGGTGGCAAAAAATAAAGAGTTAAATTTGTTGCCGGAGAAGTCTCGGATGAAATATGAAGGAAATTATAAACGATTTATGGATTATTAAGTAGCCACTTTGCTGCCTAGGCAGGAAAAGTAATACTTTGCTGATTGATATGTGTCAGCCAAATTAATATTTGCTGCCAATCGGAGAGAAACTATTTTTTTTGTCGTTTTCGTATTTTATTTTTGTGATTTTGTTTATATTTTATTTTAATTTAATTTTTTTTTAATAAAATTTTGAATAAACTCATCGTTATTTTGGTTGCGCATTGGAGTATTACTAATATCGACCTTATTAACAGGAAACATAAGATTGATGGCTGAGAAAAGGCGTTAATGGACGACAACTGGGGTAGTGCCCGAGAAGGTAGAGAATTGGGACCTTGTGGCTGATAACTGGGAAAAGTGTTTTTTTTTGTTAATATTATTTTTTTAATTAAAGCGTGGAATACTTATGAATTTCTAATATGCTTATTTATGATTCGAATGACTTGTTCTATTCTACATAATTTTTTATTTTCTTATGTGTGAATATCCAACTATAGGGCCATGTCAAACCTATGAAATACTCTTAAGTGGCCGACAACTGGCGCGATCACCCTAACTCTAGTATAAAATGTTTACCATAGTAGTAAGATAATATTACTGTGGTGGTAAAACAGTATCGGTGATAATTTCATGGTATTGGTAAGAAAAATTGTCGCTTCTGTAAATATATTCCACCACCGTAGAAATATACTTTTACTGCCACAGTCAACAAATTTTTAGTGTTTTAAATATTAGTAAATGTTGTGTTACCGTCACAGTTTCTAGCTGAGGCATCTTACTGCTACAGTATGAATTTTTATCGGTGTTGCTTTTTTTGAGTAAATTGGTTTTAAAAATCATCTTTGAGTCACTTCTAAGGCAAGAAGCTTTAAAAACTGCTTCTTACGCAACAATTGCATTTCTGAGATGACTTTTGACTAAGGAATAATGCAGGGTTTTAAGTTAATCTACATGAAGTACAATTTTCAGTATTTGGAATTTATATTTAATTTAATGTCCAGGAATCTTTTTATATAATGGAATCATCATATTTTCTGTTGTGAATTAAGTTTTTTTTTAATTTATTGTACCAACCCTTACTTTTTTGAAGTCCATCTGATTAAGAATAATAAAAACTCTTCGTTTGAACGTAACTTCCAAGTTTATTTGAAAAAATTATGTGACGGCCGTTTCGCTGATTAGCATAGTCAGATTGATATTTAATTAAATTTTGTTTGTTTGTAGCTAGATACCTAATGTCGTTTAGGTAGTATTAAGGCTAGACCAAGTATGGAAGTAATAATATATAACAATATTAAAGCCTAGATGTTATTAGCCCTAAGGGATTATCCTGGATGTATTTCCCTTTAAGATCAGCAGTATAACTGTACAATGATATAGAAAAACCAGGAAAAAACTATATCATGCTGATCTTTACAATAACTGTGCAATGATATTGTTACCAGCAAAACGGGGAAAAAGCCATTAATAAAAGGTGGAAAAGGGAAGGACAGGAATTGATAGGACTTTATAAAAGATTGAGCTTGCTAGTAAAAGATTGTCTCATACACTGGAGGGTTGGGACAATTTCGGGTTCAAAGCGAAAGCAGCACTTCTTTGTCGTATTCGAGGTTGTTGTTTTTATGATTTTTGTTTTTATGAAAATGTAAAACAGTAAGTATTACACAAACTAATAAATAAAAAATTTTAAATATAACAAAAGTACCTTTCAGGGTTTATCTTGATTATACAGAACAGAAGAGTCTTACCCCTAATAACTTCTAGAAGTTCTTCGGAGGATACAAATATTAAGTGTTTTTGTGTAGAAGATTTAAAATTGTACAATCTTATAAAATAACTGATTAAAGTGACAATCAGATAAAGTGAAATAATTATGCTACAAACGCTAAATAAACTAAGAATCATTTGTTAAAGTTTAAAATAATGTACTCTTATTTTTAAATAATAAAGTTTAAGGCTTATCTGCTCAGTTCGGTAGCTCTCTGGAGTCCTTGTTGTTGCAGGTTTAGTAAAAATACCTCAGGACAGCTTGATACAATACTCTCCTACTGGGTAACTGGAGATGTTAAGTAGCTAGGTCAGGCACTATGGTACAGGTATCTTTATTATAAATTGTTTCCCAAAGTAGGACTTATGAAGTCAATATTCATAGCCATTAGATCGAAAGGAGGAATAAAAATAAAAAGGCCTGAAATGACATTAATAGTTATTAGTAATTTGGAATAATATTTAAGTCGAAATTAGAGTATTTAGTTCTAAATTAGAGTATTTAATTTACAAAGAAGTATGTTTAATTGACTTTGTTTTAGTAGTTTATTTTGATAAAGCAGTATAGACTAGAAATTATATATTTAGTTTAGTTTGCTGATCTTTACAATAACTTAATATATTTGTGTTTTACAATTACGTCTTATCTATGTATAAAATGTAAACTCAATCAAAGTAAATAGTTTAATAGTGGAGAACTTCCAAGATTATTTGTTCATTAACAACTTTAAATTGTGGAACTGCTAGATGTCTTTTTATTTAAAGGAAATCTAAATTTTGTTTTTTTTTTCACAAGTGTGTAGTATTTGGATGTCATTGGTGTTTGAAAGTGAGGTTGGATGTTCAAGTAGGTGTTTTGCGTAATTTGACTTATCTGGTTGTTTTAATCTATATGCTCTTAAGTGTTCAGTTCATTGAATCTCCCTTCAAAATTTCTTTGTGTTTTTTCAAATAAACTTGGAAGTTTAAACGAAGAGTTTTTATTATTCTTAATAAGTTTTTTATAATAAATTTGTACTTTTATTTGGTTAATAAAGTGTATAGTATTTTTCAAAGCAAATTCTGAGCCTTAATTTCTTTTGCAAACAGACTAGAAGTGGTCTTTTATACCCTTTTGTTTCTTTTAATCTTCTTAGGACACTTAGGTACTAGACTGGTTGATTCGAGATAAAAATCAAACAAACGAACTCCACACGAAAACTTTTCAAATTTTAATAATATAAATACATTTAGTTCAATTTTTGTTATTTTTTTAAAATATTAGAGGTTTTTTAATAACAAAAGGAGATTACACAATTATATTAGAATATTCTGAAGAAAGCTGGTATTTACTTTACACTTTTGTTTAATTTATAATATTCTGTACTTTTCTAAACCAAAATGCTCAACAAATTACCTGATTTAAAAGCAAAATTTTGCGTCAATTAGCCAACTAATTAATAATCGGTAAATCAGCTGATGGCAATTGACCGAGTAATATCTTAAATTGAGCTTAATACGTTCGAAATTAACCAACTAATGGATTTCTAAGGTTAAGCAACTTCCTAACTACATGTAAGGGTCGTACTTTGATTTTACAAGATAATTTCGATTATAGTTTCATCTAGGCTATTTTATTATGCTAAAGTAAAGCTAATAGTATTTCGACTTTACGGGGTCTAAATTATGAAATAAATCTTTTATAAAGACAATTCCCTAAAAAGGTAGGAAGATTTTTATTTTTAAATTATAATTTTTTGACATCTACTGACGTTAACCCCTGGGCGTGATGACGTAATCGAAGATTTTTTTTATTGAGAATGGGGGTTATTTGAATGGTTATAATATTTTCCATTCAGTGAAATAAAACATTAATTAAGTAATAATTCTAACATAATGTATTATTAAATTACTTTAAACAAATGGGATGGATGTATTGATTACACTATTTGATTACCTTTAATATAACCTGTTATTTTAGGTTAGAATGCAACATTTTCTTATTAGGCTTTCCAACGACCTGTCAAAAATTATTCAATATGGCGGCTGTAGGCAAACAATAGTATTGTTTTGTATTCTTGTCATAGTGCTTTCTTTATTTAAGTTGGTGTAGAAGTTTTTATTGTTGTGAGAATATAGTTTTTGTGACTTTATAAAATATATTTTATATATTATTTGGACATGTTAACTGTTAACGTTATAAGTTGAAAAAATGCCTTGTGGTTGGTTGTGGAAGTAGATCAAACAGGGATGACTGACAACAACCACGTATAGAATGGTTTATGAAACTTTGATTATATTATGTGGTCTGCGACTTGGACAGTGTTATGTTCTAAGGTTTGCCCACAGACGCCATCTTTATGTCACGTGATTTGGATTTTAGGTACCTAACTAGCATAAAAATTATGTTAATACCTTAGAACACAAAGAAACAGGAAGGAGTCTGTCATATATTAACTTTAAGGAAAATTTGCGACGGAAGTCGGCCATCTTGAAGCTCCTTTTATGACTCATTGTTTATGTTTTTATTGTACTGTCAAAGCAATATTTGCATAGAAATGTCAAAAATGAGCACATAGGCGTATCATTCGTTTCTTATAAATATTAAATTATTTAGAACACTAATTGTATTCACACACTTGATTGGTTGAAATTTATTAAAAATAAAACCCTTGATATAATTTTTATTTTTTTTCGGTACGACATTGGAAACGGAAATTAAAATTGACAATTGCCCGCCATATGCAAGCTCCTTTCTGGACTCAAGGTCATTTTGCATATACTCCTTCCTGTTTCTTTTTGTTCTAAGGTTAATACATACAGTCGACAGAAGCAAACATGGTCCGCGGAAAATATGCCAACTAATTTCAAGGTTATCACAATCAGCCAATCACGAGCCAATGTTAACGATAATATCAATTTTAGTGGCAGCATAAGTGAGATGAAAATACAACCACAGCGACAAGGACACGCCCAACCAGGGTTCATGTTTGCTTCTGTCAACTGTATTTAAGATTTTTAACAAAATTGTCAATATTTCTGGAATTCATATTAGGTTTATAAAGTTATTTTCAATTATAATTCCAAAATTAAAAAAAAAAATGGTTATTTTAAATTGATCTACACACTCAATAGTATATTTGATAATAAGTTTTTCCTACGACCACATATGAAAGTGCTAGTTTGCACACTTATTTGTACTTAAGAAAGTAGCTAATATCAATACACGTATTGAAAAGTAAATATCAATACACGTATTGAAAAGTAAAAAAATATAGTTCTATGATCTGTGACATTTACGTCAAATTTATCATTAGTAAAACACATAAATGTCAAAGCAAGGACCATTTAATTTTTTTTTAAATCTTCCTTGTGTCAAATATTGTATTGTAATTGCCAATACAAATTTTTCTGTATAAAGTAAGAATAAAGAAAAAAGTTTCTTATAGGTTTCTTATAGGTTTTTAAATTTTTAAAAAATAAACATATTTTTATTCAGTATTATTATTTTTATAAAAACACTTTTAGAAAGAAATGTGCATGTGTCGAATGCTACGAATAAAGAATAGAAAGGAAGGAATGTTGTCATATTTTAATTTAGCAAATAATCGCGACGGAAGTCGGCCATATTGAAGAACCAAATATGACTCATTCGAATCGTGACATTTGACATGTATAGTTTTTTTATGCTGTTTTATATATTATTTTCTGATTTAAGTAGTTAACGCAACTCTTTCATGAGAATTACTTTTCATCTGTAGGGTTCTATATTTATCTGAATTATTAAAAATTAACAAAATATTTTAATGACAACCACACTGTTATCATAGACGTTCCTTTATTTTTTATATAGACCAACTAAGTCAACTATTTATAATTTCCTGCTTAGAAGTTTTTAATCTAAATTTATATTCCTACAACTTTATGACAATGTATATTACTGTACAGATAATTACAAGCGGAAAACAGTTTAATAATTAATACGAGACATAAGTTTATAATACCCTTTGTGTGACAACACTGGTAACCGGAAACTTCAAGTCAGCCATATGCAAGAACCATTGCGGACATCGTCAAATCGTATTATACTCCTTCCTTTCTATTATTTATTCGTAGGTCGAATGTGGATTTTTGAAGTTATGTTTGTGTTTCTGTTCACAATTATCTTTGTGTCTATTATTATTACATTACTTTTCAATTAATTTCACCGACTGACCATTTTACTTTTAATTTTTATAGAGCCCACAAAATAAATTAAAATGTCATTTAGCTAATAAAGAATTTTGATGTAAATTCCTGAGAAAGGTGGTTATTTGATTTTAATTAATTATATTTCCATGCAATATATAAACTCGTTTAAATCCTAATTTTTAACATGACTAACAATTAAAATAAATTTTATGAATAAATTAAAAATATTTTTTATAATAAGAAATATTGGGGTCGTAGGAAAAATCGTGTACACAACGCGTTGGAAAGTGTATTTCTTGCACTCGTTACGTTTCCGCACTCGCCACTACGCGGCTCGTGCTAAACTTCACTTGTGCGTAATACTTCACTTTCCACACTCGTTATGTAATATACTATTTTTCCAATGATATTATTGTTTAAAAATCAGTTAAATTTGACATGATCTCTCAAATGAACTTTTTGAGCAAATCTCCTTTTCAAATATTTTATTTATACTATTTTTCTGTACATTCTCTAACAGTTTTAGATAACTTTTTTAAGCCCAATATTGCCATAATTAAGTTTTTATAACAATTTAAAGTTCATTGAACACTTTCAATTTACTTTTTTTACCTTTTATTCACAATTTATGTGTTAATAACTGATGTTTACCTGTTAATTATAAAGTCATCATTTATTTGTCACCAAATACTTTTAATATCGATTTATGATGGAGGTTAAATTGTACAGTCCTATCTGTGTTATCACCCACCCTTTGATAATAGTATTTCTACTCATTTTACAATAAATTCGTAAACATTTCTTTATTGTTTAATAACACTATTTATTTAAATTGATTGTACTAACCCTTACTTTTTGGAAGTCCATCTTATTAAGAATAATAAAAAACTCTTCGTTCTAACAAAACTAAAAAATTGCTTTTTTAAATAAATAGTGGCAGTTTTGTTTAAACGAAGAGTTTTTTATTATTATTAACACTATTTATGTTTTTTAGGATTTTTTAAAATATCTACTCTTATAGTTTATCGACTACATACTAATATGGTAAACTGGAAACTATCATTTAAGACAATATGATTGTTTTATAAGTTAACTTTTATCATTCCTTAGCCTTATGATAAGTTTTCTTAATCTATTATGTTAATTTACTTTGTTATAATATTTTATAACAACTTTCCTAACTTATTCTAATAATTAATTATTTATTGTAAATGAACTGTCATATTGCAAATGTGTAAATGGCCATAGTTGTCGAGCACGTTAAACTGAATAAAAAAAAATATGTTATTCTGTATTTTTAAGGAAATGGGCATAATTTTAAAGAAAATTTGTTTGAAGACATTCAGTAGCTTCTAATCACTTCTAATTGACATTAATTCAAACTTTCAATAGATTATTAAGTGATTTAGATGATATTTATATGAAAACTTTTGACGGAATAAAACCAATCTAAACAGTTTATTTTTAGTTACGTGTTTAAAACTAACCAATCAAGGCTTTATTAGACTGATAATATCCCTAGGGAAATTATCACTAGGTAGGGTTTACAGTAAGTACACTTTAATATATAACACGGAGGTTATATATTAATAAATACTGTATAATTCAACATTAATGATTTATTTAAAAAAAATCCGAATTGGCCCACGAATTCTATGCTTTCCACATTTTATAATATTGAAGAACAACTAATTCGAACAAAAACCTAGCTTAACGTCGTGTTGTTACGTCAAATGTCAAACTTTTGATAAATTTCTTAAAATATTCGTGCCCGTAAGAAAATTTCACACCATAGTTTGGAAAATAATTATTAAACCAATCTGACGTCTGTCACAAAGCCTCATAATTACTAGTTTAAACGACTGCACCATAAAGAAATATTTCATATTTTTATTTGTCTATGGTTGAGGTTTCAGCGTTCTATGTCATTTCAGCTGTCAAAACATTTCCTTTTAAATATCGTAGCACGAATACATATAACAAGGATGTAAAACTCGAGTGGAGAGGGTAGCAGGAGAAAAGGCGCCTATCTGGGCAGGGTTAAATTCTCGGTCGTTGCGTACTCCGTACTGCGCAACAGGCTGTCTTTTTCTTTGTGCGAGCGAGATAACCAACTGCATGTGTTTTCGAATAGTTATGATCGTATGATGTTCGAACTGATGCGCAGTACAAAGTACGCAACGACCGTGGACTAGACTCCGCCCAGATAGGAGCCGTAAATTCAGCCACGGGCGCTTATAGCTCAGCATAGGAGTTTCACATCCTTGTTATATGTATTCGTGTATCGTGGCCTCAGAGCTTAGACAAGGAAAGAGAGAGGACTGCGCATTGGAATCAATTTATGTAACCCATTTACCACCAAACTAATGGCGGACAATATTGACATAGGCGTATCATACGATTTTTCTTATACGATTATTAAATAATCATTTTCATTATTTCGTATTACAAATCTAATTTAAAAAAGTCTTTAAATTTATACCGCTCCAAAAAAAATCATTTTAAAACATATTTATTTAATAAATATTACAATTTTAATCCATTTTATCTATTTTAAATATTTTATTCCACGCCACTGCAAAACTATTACATATATTAGCAAATAATAACAATTAAATGAAAAATAATCTTTAAAACTGAATGAAAACAATTTTTAAAATGTATGTACTATTAATTTAAGTTATCATACATAACATATGTGATTTAGTTAAACATCTATTACCTGAAAGCTGTAATATTAATAAAAATAAATTTCAAGAAAATAGTTTTAAAATACTTCTTAGCTATGAAATGAAATTCCTTCCTCTTTTTTAGCACTCTGACTGTTGCACTTATAAACTGCACAATTAACCATTTTAAAATGTCTATTTTGGTAATTAAAAAAGGTGAAAATTAATAAAAAAATTAAAAAAATACAATTCGACGTTCCAAATTTGTTTACCACCAAACATATGTCAAACGTTTGAAACTTGGCTTCACTCACACTCACAATTCGACGTTCCAAATTTGTTTACCACAAAACATATGTCAAACGTTTGAAACTTGGCTTCACTCACACGCATAAGGTTTTCATTGCCATGCGCTGTCCTCTCTGTTTCCTAGTCTAAGCCTCAGAGTAATAAGTAAACATAGAGATGCCACAACAGCACAATAACATACAGTTTGTAGTCAATATCAATGAACCTATAATTGAGAGAGATGGAAAATCTAGAGGTGTAGGTAAACATAGCCGTACAGTGGCGTGTAATTGGTTAGAGTTCACCGTAATACCTATATAAATGTTAGTTAAATAATTTAATACGCATATTTTGGTAAGGAATTTATATCTACACTTATGGCATGGCACCATACTTCTTACATATTTTTATCGGAAGGAAATCTAAAAGGATGTATTTCATTATTAATTTGATTTTCTTAATTGTAATAAATTTTAATTGAAATTGCTAATTGTACGCCAATGTAGTGAATAACTTACCGGTGATAGGTTAGATTATCATTTTGCGAAGTACCACAAATTATACACGCTTTTCGGGGTTTCACCATTTTCAATATTGAAAATAAATAAAAACACTTTATAAAGTTCACTTAAATACACAAAAATTCAGGAAAAATCGAACAAAGCGCTAATCACCTCTAGACAATTACAAACAAAGGCACTGATGCCAAATTTTCGTTGTGGGTATTTGATACAATTGGTCTAGAGCTTTTTTATCAGTATTAAAGAAAGGTAAGAAAGTGAATATTAAAATGTATTAAAGAATATTTTCTCTGAATAAAAATCTTCTCTTAAAAGTAAAATAAAATTGTTGTAAATTATATTATAACGTTTTTGTTTCCTACTTTGTACTTACAAAACACAACGTTTGGCAATGCTCTGCTGGTAAACAAATCTGTCTCGACGACAAGTAGTAGGGAATATGCCTGCTCTATGTTTACTTATTACTCTGAGATCGTGGCGCCACGAAAGAATTTACGGAAAATTTTTAAATTGCCATGGTAACGAGTCAAAATTAAGACATTTTATTGGTTCAAAAGTAGAGGTATGAAATTTTCATTTAATTTTTTTTAATAGAAACCGTAAACCGTATAGGTACAGAAATACAGATTTGGAAATTGAAAAAAAGAGGGGGTTCCATTTGAAAAAACTGGTGATGACGTCACTACACGAAAGTGTTTCACCCTGTATATTAGATTATGATTAGAAACAATAGTAAATTGAAATCAAAAATCGACCTGTTTTGGGAATTTCTAATTTTATTGTTCATTCAACCAATAATGAATTTATACGTTACTTTATGGACGCACTGTATATAAAAAATATGCTTTCGTCATAGAAGTTGATAACTTGAATTTTTTTACTATTTTTTTTGTCGCAATAATCATCTAGACATCATTCCGAATCGATTGAGCCAAACCACACAATTTTACTACCAGCAAATAGCTCACACATTCTGAAATTGTAGACTAGATTACGTAACACAGTTATTCCACTCCAAATATTCTAAACGAATTCTGTTATCATTAAACGATATTATCTGGTTTTGGAATCTCATTTAAACTTTGCGTATAGCAACATATTATTTTAAGGTCCGTTTTAAATTCTCCCTTGCGGCTTCTCAAACTTCCACTCACTTATATATATATATAGGTCCTACAGTCTGTAACGAAGCTGAATCAAATCAACAAATCATTTTACAAACTTTCCTTGTAACAAACGTCGAGCAGAAAGTTTGGAATTAGTTGATAAAAGCCGAGGCAGTGTAGGCGCTTAGTAAAGCTTTTTTATTATTATTATTATTATCAACATCAGCATTGACGTTATTGCTGAAAAGCAGTAGCGCCTCGTCGAATTCATATTCACGCACCAAAAACGCTAAAATTCAATTCATGAACTAAACGAAACACAGCTGTAATGTGGATTTATCCTAATAACCTAAATTCAAGACCAAAGAATACGAAGAAATCAATCCTATATTCGTAATAATTCCATTCAAATTTGCTATAATATTTAAATCTTTTCGTGTCGTGATGATACAGTTGTTTGTAAAACGATTGACAGAATGACTCACTTTGTAAATGGTCAATATTGGCAAAAATTCTTTAATTGGATAGTTGACGTATGATTGACTGGACTTGAAGTGACATTAACAGTTTGTTATAATGGACTGGGAAAGTGTGACGTCAAAATTTGTGTTCTATGCTGTTAAACTGGGAAATGACAACGAAATGATTCCAAACGGCAACATTATAAATCTCCAGAAATAACTTTTGTTTGAGGTATTTTGTTATTATTATACTTTGAAATATAACGGAAGTATCATAATTAAATACATTTAAGCAAAATTTTTCCAAATTCGATTTTTAAGGTACCATTTTTGTAAGTATTCTTAAAATTTATGACAATGCACAACTTTGAAGGTTATGTTATAATATTTTTACGGAAATTGTTTGTCTATCTACTTTAGTGATATGTAAATCATATGAATGAACACTTACCAATGAAAAAACAGTAATTAACTCCCAAAAATCAAGAAAATACAATATAACAGTTAATAACACTTATAAAACATACCATAAAAAAGTTGTTTGGAATCAGTTGGTTTGACGCTTACGTCACTACTTTCCCAGTCCATTGTCACTGAACGAAAATGGGAAAATTTCCGTTTGGGGCCGACTAGGCCTTAGTCGGGACACTTAAATTGGGGTTCCATTCTTAAAATAAAATTCTTGTAAATAACAAACACTTTATTATTTCACATGCGATACATCCAGATCGCTACTCAATTTTGATAAACATGTACAGCAGTACAGCAATGATCTGTCTGGTTCGGTGGTCGAGAACGAAGTCAAGAAGTCCAGTCGACGAAGAATTCGCTGATACACACAAAAACTTTAACGTAAGTGAAACAGAAACCGTTTTGGGGCGCAATTTATTTCTTATATTTTGTTTGGTGACGTTGAACCAATGAGGGAGCGAGAATCAACCCTCGTTGGCTAACGGCCGAGGTTGTTTACTACTACTTGAACACCTGCACTAACACCTGCACCCACCCAGCGCCCACTTTGCGCTCTGTGTGTATATCTCTCGGCATGAATTTCGGGACACAGGCTGGAACTAGGGTTTTAGCAAGGGATTGAAGCGATTAGGAAACCGGACTGGGCAGTGGTGGCGTGTAAATGAATTGGCGAAATAACTCAGTTTAAATTATACTTTACAATTTAAACATACTGGCAACGCCAGCGGGAATGAGTGGTGGAACTTCTTTCTACTAAGGGAAATGAGTGTTCTTTGCTCCACGAGCGAGAGACGTACTTTTCATGGGCTACCCAAAAAAAGGGAACCGATACTCCACAAACATGTAAGAGCGGCTTTCAGATCATGGGCTAAAGAGAGCATATCACCAATAACAGATGCTTCCTGAAAGTGAAGCATACACTTCATGAGCTTGAGAGAGAGAGATAGAGAGGAGTGAGTATCAATAACGAATGGTCCATGAACGTGAAAAAGAGGCAGTCACTTCATGAGTTTAAGAGAGAGAATCACTAATAACAAATGCTCCATGAGCGTGAAAGAGAGGCATTCACTTCATGAGTTTAAGAGAGAGAGAGAGTGTCACTAATAATAAGTGCTCCATGAAAGTGAAAAAGAGGCAGTCACTTCATGAGTTTAAGAGAGAGAATCACTAATAACAAATGCTCCATGAGCGTGAAAGAGAGGCATTCACTTCATGAGTTTAAGAGAGAGAGAGAGTGTCACTAATAATAAGTGCTCCATGAAAGTGAAAAGAGGCAGTCACTTCATGAGTTTAAGAGAGAGAGAGAGTGTCACTAATAATAATAGGTTTAAGAGAGAGTATCACTAATAACAAAATGAGTTTGTATAATGCTATAACAAAGTTTGACAGAGGAGTGACAGAGGAGTTTCAACAAATAAATTATAAAAATGGTGTTTGATGAATTATAGGCCTATGCAAAGTATTAAGGCAATTGCGTAGGAAGGTATTCATTTATTGGAAGAGGTATTAATTTCACAATTGGCCTGGTAAATTCGCCTGCGGACGTTTTTACAAGTACCGATCGAATTTTGCCGTCCTTGCCGGGAGTGATTCCTACAATACGGCCCAGGGGCCATCTAAGAGGGGGGGAGTCATCTTCTTTAACGAGCACCATGTCGTTGATCTTTAAGTCAGTACTAGGGTTTCTCCACTTTGTACGTTGTTGTAGATGATTAAGGTAATCGACTGACCATCTTTTCCAAAACCGTTGTTGCATATGCGTGCATTGTTGCCAGAACTTGAGTCTATTCATGGGTGTTAGGGAAACATCTTTTTCGGGCACTGCCATCAATGGAGCGCCGATAAGAAAGTGCCCTGGAGTCAGGGGGTTTAAATCATTAGGGTCGGTTGACATTGGAAATAAGGGGCGAGAGTTTAATATTGCTTCTATTTGGGAGAAAATTGTAGCATACTGTTCGAACGTGTATGAGGAGTTTTGTAGCAATTTATATAAAAGGGACTTAGAGCTTTTGATTCCCGATTCCCAAAGCCCACCCCAGTGGGGAGACCTTGGAGGGATGAATTTCCATTGAATTGATGACGTGAGAAGATAATCATATATTGGGGCAAAATTGTGTAAAAGAAATTGGGTCAAATCCTTGAGGTGATTGGCTGCGCCTACGAAGTTCGTAGCGTTATCACTATATATAACAGAAGGCAATCCTCTGCGAGAAGTGAACCGTTTTAGGGTAGCTATGAATGCTTCAGAGGAGAGGTCAGAGACTAGTTCGAGATGGACGGCTTTTGTTGAGAAGCAGATGAATAAAGCTAAGTAGCATTTCGTAATTGGTGCCTTTTTTAGCGTTGACGATTTAATTAAAAATGGGCCACCGTAGTCGACGCCAACAACTTCAAACGGTTTAGAGGGGGAGATACGACTTTTTGGGAGAGAGGACATGAGCTGTTGGGCAGCAACTGCTCTGAAACGATGGCACATGTGGCAATTTCGAATGATGCGTTTAACTTCTCTAAGACCATCCAATGGCCAAAATCGGAGCCTTACATTTGACAGAACGTTTTGAGGTCCACTGTGACCTAGTCGGCAGTGCTCGTGTTTCAAAACGAGGGTAGTAAAATGGCTACGAGAAGGGAGTAGAATTGGGTGCTTCTGTTGGAAAGAAAGATCCGAGTTGTGAAGGCGCCCACCAACTCGTAATATACCGTCAGGGTCAATAAATAAATTCAACGAATCGAGTTTTTTATCAGAAATAGTACGTTTGTTCTGGATGGAGTTAATTATGTTGGAGAAATACTGTTTCTGTACATGTTTTACCAGGAAGTTAGTCGCATTAGCAACTTCAATGGTCGATAAAGGCAGGCTTCGATTTGCTCGGTTTCTTAATATAGAGGTAAATTTAAAAACATAGGCCATGGAATTTATTAGTTTGGGTAGTGATGATGACCGGCTTATGAGTGAGGTATAACGGTCAAATGAAGGAGCTGTCGTGACTAGGGCCTTTTTCTTCTCTTCAGGAAGAGTATGTACAGGGAAAAACGTGTCATATTGTTCAGTGTCTTCATTTGACTCATAAAGAAACGGGGGTCCCGAGAACCAAAATGTGCTCGGAAATTCTAAAGGGTGTCCACGTGACAGCAAGTCACAGGGATTTAGGTTACTTCTTATATGTCTCCATGAGACAGAGGGGGTTAACTCTTGAATTTGGCTAACTCGATTGCACACAAACACTGACCATCGTGTGGGGTTGCTCTTTATCCATGACAGAGCGATTTGTGAATCAGTCCATAAAATAGCGGCGGAAATACTTAGTTGTGGTTCTAAAATAGTTTTCACCCGGGCATACAATTTTGCTAATAGCGTCATTCCGCACAATTCTAGTTTTGGTATTGTTAGTGGTTTCTTTATAGGGGCGATTCTTGATTTGGAGACAAGAAGGTGAGAAGATGCTGAGCCATCAGTATATAGTGCCCTAAGGTATAGGGATGCTCCATAGGCCATAGAGCTACTGTCACTAAATCCATGGATTTCTAGTAAGAGAAGAATTTTGTTGTGAAGGGTATATCTGGGAATTCTTAATGAAGAGAGTTTAAGAAGACTATTGAGAAATATCTTCCAATCTCGTAGAATGAGTGTATCGGAGACCGGTGTGTCCCAGGGTATTTTTTCTTGCCAGAGTTTTTGTAGTATAAGCTTGCCCTGGACTATCACAGGGCTTATGAGGCCTAGAGGGTCAAAACATTGAAAAACAACGGACATTATCTTCCGCTTTGTGATTGAAGGGTCAATGGTAACTGTAGGGGTAGAGATTTGTATCAGATCATTTGTTGGGTTCCAATAGATTCCAAGAATTTTGCTGGGGTTTTCGTCTAAATTTAGGTCTTTCCCTGAAAGTGAATCAGGGAAATGGGAGTCACGCATTTCAGTTGAATTTGAGCAGAATTTGTGGAGATGAAATCCAGCCTCAGAAAGTATTTTATTTAATGAGAAGTAAAGACATTCAAGGTCAAAGAGAGTATTTGCACCGCTCAAAATGTCATCGACGTATGTTTGGGTTAAGAGAGCTGTTTGGGCTTCTGGAAATTGAGGATTGCGGAGAGCAATTTCTTTTAGGACGCGGCAAGCTAAAAATGGGGCACTTGTTTGTCCGAAGGACACAGTAGACATTTCCAAACATACGAAGTCATCAGCAGGGGTGTCTCTCCAAAGAGCATTTTGAAGAAAATGAAATTTGGGATTTAATTGTATTTGCCTGTACATTTTTTCAATGTCGGCTGTGAGGGCATATTTGTAGTTTCTAAATCTGATTAGAATGTCCAGAAGCTCCGGTTGGACTCTGGGACCTTTTAGAGAGATGTCATTAAGGGATACTTGGGTGGAGGATTTGGCTGAATAGTCGAACACAATGCGGATTTTTGTGCTGACAGTGTTTTCTCTCACCACACATAAATGGGGAACGAAGTATTTATGATCAAGAGTGGGAGTTTGTAAAGTCAAAGGGACGAATTTGCCATGCCCTAGTTCTGCATATTCGAACAATAATTTTCTGTATTCGTTTTTAATATGAGGGTTCTTGGAAAGTCTTCGTTCGAGAGAAAGAAATCGATGTTTGGCTGCTATGAAGGAGTCACCGAGGAGCTTGTGGGAATCAGCACTAACTAATGGGAGATCAACTTGGAACTTGCCGTTTGACAGGTTTGTAACGGATAGTTTGAAACTTTCTTCGGCTTTTATGTCATCTTCAGACAATGGGTTACTATCTAAGACCTCTTCTTGGGCCCAGAATTTTTCTAAAAGGATTTCTAAGTGGTTTTCGGGATGGGGTTCATTTGAAGATACATGAAATGACTTCGATAGTCATAAATTCGTCGTCTCTAAGCATTGGGGAGGGACTACTCCGGACACTACCCATCCAAGCTGAGTAGAAATCAGGGACGGAAATTGTTTACCTAAATTACGGAAACCTGGTTTGAGAAGAGAATAGTAAACGTCGGCACCGAGTAATAGGTCAATTGGGGAAGGTTTATCAAAGTCATAGTCGGCTAAAGAATGTTTGACAATCTGAGGAGGTATGGGCAGTCGTGCCACGTTAATTTGCACCTGGGGTAAGGGTTGAGTGATTACTTCAACAACTGCACAGCTTACGTCACAATTAAAACTTCTATTTACCAACGAATGAAGAGTTAAATCAGTCATTGAATTAATTGTTTGGTGGCCATTAAAAATGCCTGATACCATCAGTGGTTGATGATAGGTGTCATAGCCCAGAGTCTCCGCTAGTGATTTGCATATAAAAGAATTTTGACTTCCTGGGTCGAGGAGAGCGCGGGCTATTATAGGAGGGCCATCTTTTGGGTACAATTTGACTTTAGCAGTGGCTAGTAATACGTGCCCTCCGTTCACGTTTAGCAGGGTCACATGAGGGTGAGAGGGATTATTTTGATTCTGTGTTGGTTGGTGATAAACAGGAGTATTATTGGAGTTGTTTGTGGTATGTGTATTTTGAAGTTGTGTGGCTGAAGTGTTTTGAGCACTTAAGAATGAAGAAGAGTTAGCTGCATTATGGTTTCGATTTGAGCGGTTGAGAGACTGAATTGCCACATTATTTTTTGGAGAGGTTGATTGCGAGTGCAATAAAGTATGGTGTTTGCGGTTGCAAATAGAACATAATTTAGAAGACGTGCATTCGGGTAATAAATGCTTGTAACCCAGGCATCCAAAGCATAATTTTTTAGATTTAACAATATTATAGCGATCTGGTACAGCAAGTGCACCGAACTCCGGACACGAGTAAATTTTATGATTAGGATCATTGCAGACCGAACAACCGCGATTTGCTGCACCAAAATTTTCGGTTCCAACTGAGGTATGCAATACTGAAGAGTTAATGCTGGATAAACAATCTATTCTGCTTAAATTAGGTAAGGAATCTTTATTTGATGATTCTTGAGTTGAAACCAATGTTACTCTATTTGAACGAGGGGTGGAAGACGCCACTGGATATCCGCGAGATGAGCTCTTTGAAGGTTCGGGGTGACTGTCTTGAAAAAATAAATTTTCTAACACATTACATCTTTTATCGAGAAGGCCAAATAATTTATCACATGAAAAAAGGCTTTGTGTATCTTCGCTTTCTTCGATGGTTTTCTTAGTTTGAAAATCTAATTTACTTAATAACAAATGATTAATTAACGCGTCAAATAATTCAGACTTGTCAAGATTTAAATTTAAAAGAGAATTAATAATTGATTTCGCGTCTGCTGTAAATGTTCTTAATTGGTTAGCGTTACAATTTTTTTGAACAGAATTAAGACTAAATAATTTTAACAAATGAGCAGAAACAACCTGTCGTGGATTGTTATATCTTTGATCTAGTAAATTTAGAGCAATTTGCAAATTAGAGTCATTGACCTCTAGTTGGGAGACCAATGAAAGTGGTTCGTTTCGCAAAAACGATTTCAGATAAAATAAGCGTTCTGTATTGGACGATAGTCTACTATTGTTTATTATTAATGCCTCAAAAAGTTCTCTAAATGTTCTATAATTCAAACAATTCCCATCAAAAATAGGAATTTCAATGTTAGGCAATTTTATGTTGCGTCCGACATTGCTTTGAGAAGGTTGGGGATTGACAACAGGAGGCGGCGCGTTTAATTTCTCAAAGGAGTTCTGGAGTTTACACTTAATATCGATATACTTTTCTTCTATCGAGGACCTGTCCATAAATTCCGTTTCTAAGTTCTCTGATTCAATTTCAATAGCTGATTGAAATTCACAATATTTTGAAAAATAACTTTCTAAACTTTCTAACCTATTTTTCAATTGATACTTATCTGTTACGTTCGGGTTGGATTCATACCATGTTACTACTTTAGTCATTAAAGATTTGTAAACGCTTCTCTGCTTTTTTAATGTTTCCATTGTTATTTAAACTAAATTACAATATTAACTAATAAATGCTTACAATAAAAATGGGTTAGTGGCGTGGCGTTGCACTCTTAAACAAAGTAACACTTTACATCGATCAATAAATTAATAATAAAACAAAAGGGTTTATAACTTTATTTCAAAACATGTATTAAGAAGAGCGAAGATACATTATGTCTTGGGACGTCCTGTAAACAAATTAAAAACAAAACAAAAAGAAATCGGCACTCACAGGCTCGATTTTCTCCTACACAGCCATCCTTGATATTCAATAAAAATAAATTCAAACGCTAGCACACGCCACTATAGATAAAAACTACTCTAAAAGTTTGCATTAATTCTTTGACAAGGAATGGTTGCAAATTGCTCTTAATCGCAACAAAAATAATATACTTAAATACTTCTTACTCTAAATAACCTTACTTGAGGAACAGAGAACATTACATAAATGAAAAATAATTAAAACTTACAGTTTACATCAGTTTATACACACTTTAAGGCTTCATCTTCGGAGAGTCGTTGAAAAAGTTCATAATTTTATTTTCTTATTATATTGGGATCGATTTCAAAATGTAGCTACTTAATCCACCACTTTTGAACCGACACGGGCAGTCCAACACAATTTTCAGAGTTTTAAAAGAGAGTTTCTCATAACAATTCACTTAGGGTTTAAAGTTAACCTTTTACCAGTCTATTTACACTTTTAAACAAAGCCACTAAAAATCTATACTTGTTCATAGAGTTTTTCATCCGGCTCGAAGGACCATGAACGAAAATGGGAAAATTTCCGTTTGGGGCCGACTAGGCCTTAGTCGGGACACTTAAATTGGGGTTCCATTCTTAAAATAAAATTCTTGTAAATAACAAACACTTTATTATTTCACATGCGATACATCCAGATCGCTACTCAATTTTGATAAACATGTACAGCAGTACAGCAATGATCTGTCTGGTTCGGTGGTCGAGAACGAAGTCAAGAAGTCCAGTCGACGAAGAATTCGCTGATACACAAAAAAACTTTAACGTAAGTGAAACAGAAACCGTTTTGGGGCGCAATTTATTTCTTATATTTTGTTTGGTGACGTTGAACCAATGAGGGAGCGAGAATCAACCCTCGTTGGCTAACGGCCGAGGTTGTTTACTACTACTTGAACACCTGCACTAACACCTGCACCCACCCAGCGCCCACTTTGCGCTCTGTGTGTATATCTCTCGGCATGAATTTCGGGACACAGGCTGGAACTAGGGTTTTAGCAAGGGATTGAAGCGATTAGGAAACCGGACTGGGCAGTGGTGGCGTGTAAATGAATTGGCGAAATAACTCAGTTTAAATTATACTTTACAATTTAAACAGTCACGCTTGTCCGGTCGTTATCTATTACGGGTGCTTATCGTTTTACGCTGTAATATTTTATTATTATATTATTATTTTGTTAATTAAAGCCATATTTCTTTGGTAATTCGGTATCTTTATGTGTCAATAGTGATGAACATTATATAAGTAGTGCATTTTTCACATTTACGTTTTTTTGGCAGCCCACGGTTTAACTAAGTTATTTACTTTTCTGAATTTGCTTGTAGATCATCGGCCATATTCACCAACCGCTGATAACTTTTTATCAGTCTGTTAAATTACTTGTCAGATGTTTAACTTTATTTCCGTATTCAACATGCATAGTTAGCAGTTATCAGTTATCAGATGTTTAGAATTTGTCAGTCTGATAAAATTTAAGGTTAAAATATATTGAATTGAAAAGTGAATTAATTACTTCTTTGAAGTGTTTTGTATACATCGGTCTTATGGACCGATGTATACCAAGGTAGAAACTACAGCATTTTTTTTTATTTTCAATAATTTTGAAATACTTTTCTATTAAGCAGACTAATATTTCTTTTTCTCGCTGTGTATAATTAGCTGATCTATTTCCTCTCCATTTTTCAATAAACAAACAACACATCAACAAAAGTGATACAAGATAAACAATGAAAATAATGAAAATAGACTAATTTTGAGGTTATGCTGTGTGGTATGAAGTTAGGAGCGCAGCAAAAATCTTCTCAAAATGTTTGGATTGTATTTTTATTAGTCTGTTTATTGTAAGCGCAGGACCCAAATTGATGGTGAATAACACTTGCTGTTATCAGACCGATAAAATTTAACAGACTGTTAGCTATCAGGCCGGTGAATATGGCCGCATATCCATTTATTTTCCAGGTAATGTGTATTTATTAGTTGGCCGAACCATCATTTCTTTTAGGTTATGTTATGATCTGAGGTTCTATGTTATGTTACAGTCTTAGTTAATTTCAAAATTGTCTATTAAAATGCACACTGTGACACAAAAAATAACTAGACGAGTGTGGAAAGAGATTTTATTCTCCAACTCCGTTGAGTGTTACAATGAATTATAAAATAGTATAGGTATTGTATTACGTTCTTATTTTGACAACTTTTGATCCGTTACATTTTGGTAAATTTACCTATACGTGAGTAAATAATGACTTTGGGTAATTTGGAATTGTGGTTACCTGCTCCAGGTAGTTTAGATAGAATGTATTTTTGCAGTTTAAGAGCGCCCATCAAATCGTCTTTACCAACATGATATACATTTTTAAACGATATTTTAATGACATACTATTATACTATAACATTAGCCCTAGAGACATAAATAATACAAAAAAAGAGTTAAATACCCTTTGGAAGCCCCGAAGCTTAAATAAATAATACTGCTTTTAAGAAAAGTATGAAAAACACATTTTAATAAATAAAAACATTAATTTATCGAAATTAAAAATATATACAAATTTATTGTAGTGGCTCGCAACCTAAGTCTTCATCAATTGAAAATTCACTTTCACTGTCGCTGTCTTCTCCTAAGTTTATTACCAAATCCGCTACTTTATCCAGGTATTCATTTTCCACTTTTAACACATTAGCGCAAATATTTTTCCAGTTGTCAACAGTAACCTCGCTAAATGTTTTTTCTGTTAATATTTTGACGACATCTAATTTAAAAGTAACGTTGCAAGCAGCTACTTTGTTCTTTACCAATGCCCATATTTTTTCAATGGGGTTTAATTCCGGGTGATAGGGTGGTAGACGTAACGTTACAATATCATGTTCAGCCAGAACTTTATCTATTATGTAAGTTTTACATAGTGCGTTTTTATTAACGTGAATAGTTCGGTTTTAGTCGATTTTTCCAGATAAAAAATGTTTCTTTCAGCAAGCCACTTCTTCATTGCTTCTTTTTCCAAGAAAAATTTGGAATCGGCTCTAAAAGTGCATTGTGATAAGAAGCATTGTCTAATACCAATACGCTTTTTTTTTCGGAACATTAGGAATGAATTTTTCTCGTAATCATTTAACAAAATTTAGTTCCAGACTTAAAAATATTTAATGTCTCAGGTACGAATCATGCTTCACCTCCAGCGTGTACAATAATAAGGCGTTGTCCTTTAGCTACTGGCAATTTTAAACACATATTTTTACCATCCCATGCTTTTGGTACGGTATGTGAACTATGGATATAGGTTTCATCACAATATATAATTGGTCGTCCCTCTTCTCGATACTGTTTTAATTTTCTTAAATATTCCATTTTTTTGCCTTTATATCGTACTTCTCCATCAACAGTTTTCTGTTGTCTTGAGTTTTTTTCCACCTGAATCCCATTTTCTTGACCAACTTTCTAAATGTGTCAATTTTGCCAGTGAAGTTTACACCCTCTTCATTTTTTACCTCTTCAAAAATTCTTTTCATAGTAGGCCTTCTATTGTGAATTGCAGCATAAGAATAAATAATTCTTCGAATTATTTCTTCCTCAAACTCATCGACGTATCCTTTGGAAGTTGAGGGTTTGCTAACATTATTTCGAGGTGATTTAAGACGTTCTCCAGGAGATTTCATATTACCTTCAGCAACAATACGGTTTACCGAAGTTGAAGAAACATCACAAGCTTTCGCTACTCTTTCTTGTAGATTACTTAGAGGGATATTTAGGGACTTCTCTTCTTTTTCCTTCTTCATAAATTGATATACATTGTATATAATTTGTCGGGCTTGACTGTGGATAATTTTATTACCTTTTTTGGAACTACTCATGTTTCCCGGTGCTAAACTAAACTAAATAATAATAATAATAATAAACCTTAATTTAAAATGTTCTAAAATACGTACCCTATTGTCAATTAAAATAATTCACTAAACAAAATATTGTCACAAATTTGTTTATTAAAGTCTTTACTTAAACTAAATAACTGCTATAATTAAATAATATAATTTAAAACTAAGCAAAATTTACTGCGCTATTCAAAAAGGCAATACGACGTAAACGGCGGACTGACCAGAATGAATCAGTAAGGGCTGCATTATTAGTATATTTAATAGGACAATTTTCAAACACAAATTTGTGTACTGCGCCGGTTGACGTCACAGGTCTACTCAGAATCCACGGCCTCTACCAGAGTGTGCTGTGATTCGTACTGAAGAAGTACCATACAACATACAAATCGATCGACATTAAATAAATATTCAAGATGGTTCCGCAATATTGAAATTTGAAACATTTTCATTTTTATTCATACACAAAGTTTCTTCACTGGACTTTTTGATGTTAAAAACACGATTTTTGTAGCTTAGATAACGTTACAGTTTTCTCAAAAAGCCTGTCGTTTGTAGACCATAAAAACGTATTTCCGCACATGCTTTAAAAAGACTGCTTTTAAAATCTCATGGAATAGCTGTACAAAGGGCGTTTTTCAAGAGAGTAATTGCCTGTTTTTTTGAGAGTAATCGAAGCCATTAAGTGCGTACGGGAAAAGTGACGATGAAGATATCAATGGGACACTTGAAAACACTCGTTCCGTACAATTTATCATGCAGTAGCTAAACTTTGTGACTTTAAGCACCACCTTTACCCTCTTTCCAAAAAAAAATCCGGATCATTTAAGCTTTAACTACCATTATTATCTCTCCTTTGTCTTTCCCGAATGATAATGATATGAATTTTGATATCCCTCTGGAAGGGAATTGTTAAATTTCAAATGATTAATGATAGACGTTTAAGTTGAGTGTATGTATGTTAGCAGAATTTCATTTACAAGGCAGTCGTGACGCAAATTCAGTTTAAACAGAAAATATACAATAAACTGCAACCCTTCCGATGACCGTGAACTTTTGTTGGGCCCAAGAAAAACCACAGCAAAACAGGAAATTATAAAAACGTATATTATGTAGTGTATAAATATATTGATCGTTGAAAGATTATTAGATTTTTATAACAAGCAATTTGTAATATTCAATGTAGGTTTGAATGAGTAAACTTAGCTACGTTGTTTTAAAAAGTTCATGAATGTATATTAGGTTGTCTACAACAAAACATTGTCGACAATGATATACAGTAAAAACCTGTGTCAACGGCTACCTGTCAAAAGCGGCCACCTGTGCTAACGGTCAGTTTCAAAATGCCCTAAACCGCTGAAAATTAAGCAAAAAATAAGTATTTTCGTGCTTGTTTTTGAGCCAAGTCTGCCACAATCTTTATTTAAGAAATTTTTAAGCACGCATGCTAAAAAATCGTCTCGAAATTAGTAATTAAAGTAAGCACAAAAAAATCTTAAATTAAGTATGTACCTTCTTATTTAATGCTTAAAATAAACATATTGCACGTTTGATTTAAGTATTAAAATTCTTATTTCAAGATTATGTACGATCTTTATACAAGAATGTAGTGCTTAAATTGAGTTTGTTCATTCTTATCTTGTATTAATAAAAAGAATGATACGTGCTTGATTTAATTATGAACATTCTTGTTTTAAAAACGATGCCTGTGTTTTATAAGTATTATCATACTTGAACCAAGCATGTCTATTCTGTATTTAAGTATGCTGTGTGCTAAATGATAGTATACTATTTCTTGTTCTAAGAACTAATTCATTTTCAAGTATATGTATGCTGCATTTAAGTATATGCATGTTAAAGGACTAATAAAAAAAGTGTAATCGATAAATAAATCTTTTATTAAAGATTAAAATAAATAAAACAATAAACAAAACAATTCTCTTCTAAAAACAAATTTGTACATTACAGTGTAATAGAGTGTAATAAATTCATTATTTCCTATAAACTAAACATATTTTCAGAAAACCTGAAACACATCTTAAACAATCTGAAACACTTAGTTCGAGAAAAGAAGTGTCTATGTTGCAATTTAAAAAAATGGGTCCATCTCCAAACAAAAATTGAGGTGTGCGTGCATTTCTAGTTTAAATCTGAGGAAACTAAGAAAAGGGGGGTGTACTGCCGCTCACCTGAAAAAAATTATTACCACAAATATCTCCTCAGTATCGCATGATTTAATGGTGCTGATGCTGGAGTTGCTATAATTAGAAAACGCAGAGTCAACTCGTTCCGTTTCGACCTAAAAGTCAAATTTTGTTTAAACATTTCTAAAATAAACATTATTAACTTACGCTCTGAACTGTCTGTCTGGATTTTCTTCCATTTTTTAGTCAGCATTTAAATTTTGTACGGTCTGCTAGTTCTCGATAACCGAAATATGCCAAACAGTTAGCTTTAGTCCTGCAAAATTATAATTATATTAATAGTTAATTTATAAATGTATACTTAAAAAACTATATTCAAATAATTTACCAAAATCCAATACAAGTAGTAAAAAAATTACTTATACCATTACATGACTTACCTATAATTTTTTCTATGACTGGGTTATTGAAATCCCCAATAAACTATAGATTTCATTGGCTTCATAATGATTTTGGTTTTGGTAATTCGCTAACTGGTATAATTCCGTATTAAAACTCTCATTTAAATTAATAAAATTCATGTTAAAAGTGTATCACTATTTATAATACGTATACTAACTTTTAAAACAAAACCATCACAAATGATGCACTGTAATACACAAAATATAAAATATCGTCTGTCTAGTCGTGGAGTTATAAAATTATGTTGTAAGACCTTAAAAGGTGGGATAGTACCAACTGGAAACTGACGTGCTTAAAATCAAGAAGTTTCATTCTCAATTTCAGCGCACACTTTCAATTTAAGAATGCCGCATGCTTATTTCAAGAATGGGCATACTTAACAAAATTCTTAAAGGAAAGGCCGTTATCCATACTTAAAATAAGAATTTACATTCTCAATTTAAGCATGTTACTTCTTAGTTTAAGAAGTAAAATGCTTAATTTGAGAATGACCGTTCTTGACAAATTCTTAGGAGAAAGACGGTTATCCATGCTTAATATAAGAATTTTCGTTCTCAATTTAAGCATGTTACTTCTTAGTTCGGGAATGTGGTATGCTTAATTTGAGAATGAGCGTTCTTGACAAATTCTTAAGAGAAATACGAATATCCATGTTTAATATAAATTTCGTTCTCAATTTAAAAATGTTAATAGTCAGTTCCAGAAAGTTACCTACATGGTACATGCTTGATTTGAGTGTGGGTGTTCTTAAAAGGATCTTAAGAGAAAGGCTGTTATCCGTACTTAAAATAAGAAGTTTTATTCTGAATTTTAGAATTATTATTCTCCGTTGAAGTATGTTATGACATATTGCTGAATTATTAACCGCATACCAACGTGCTGAAAATTTAGATATGCCATACTTAAATTAACATGTTAAGATTTTTAATTTAAGCACCCTTCATGTTTAATTTAAGAATGCATGCTACAAAAATTCTTATTTTTCAAATTAAGAATGTTTGTGCTTATTTGTAGCTTTTATTCCAAAAATTGAGCATGGCAATGTTAATTTAAGATTCAAATATGAAGAATATTTTTTCTTAAACTAAAAATTAGGGTCGTGCTTCATTTTAAATGCACATTCTTGACAACATTCTCACACAAATTTCTCTGTGTGCGATTATATGGAAATTCCCATGGTATTTACGGACACCTTTATAATGCGGTCGCGGCCAAATAATATCAAATTTTTAAAGTCCACATAGAAATTTACCTGTTAATATCGGCCAAAATATTTTAGTCTGTTTGTTGATGGAAATACCCTATATTATTAGATATTTAAAAAGGGATGAAATTATCTGCATTATTAGTAGCTCGGTCTTTCTGCTACATACATATTTCGTTAGTTTAAAGCTTTCTCCGTGTGCGAAAGGTTCTTAAGTTGCTATAAAAATATTTCGCAAAAGAGGAAACGTTTGTCGCTAAAAGACAAAATATAATCGCCGAAAGTGAAAAGTATGGTTTAAGTGCGCGAAAGTTGGCCGAAAAATATGGGGTTGGAAATCAGAAGGATTGGCAGTGGATCAAGTCGTCTACAATTGGTTTTGCAAAGCCAGAAATAAAGCATTTCCAATATCTGGGCCACTACTTAAAGAAAAAGCACTCGAAGCAGCAAGCGGTTTGAAGATGGAAAATTTTGCAGCATCAAATGGATGGTTGGAAAGTTTCTGCAAGCGTCATAATATAACGTTCAAATCAATTTGTGTTGAGTCTGCAGAGGTTAATTTGGACGACATAGAGGATTGGAAAATCAAGTTACCGTTGATATTAAGGAATTATTCTCCACGAGATGTATACAATGCTGGCGAAACAGGACTATATTACCGAGCCATGCCTAACAAGACAAAAAGTAAAAAATTATGACAAGATGGCTGCATAAATTTGACAATAGAATGAAAAAAACGGAATAGAAAAGTGCTTATTTTCCTGGATAATGCCACGTCACATATTAAAGTTCCATTAGAAAATGTTAAAATAATCTTCCTGCCACCCAACACCACATACAATTGCCAGTCCTTAGATCAAGGAATAATTCAGAATTTCAAATTGATTTACCGAAATTTTTTCATTAGGAGACCTTTAGCGTTTATTGACAGAAGATGTGATTCCGAAAATTGCGAAAAAACCATAAATTTATCCAATGCACTTATCTGGATTACAGCTGCTTGGAAATAAGTGTTTCCTGCTACAATTAGGAAATGTTTTTCTCAAGCCGGCTTCTCCGATATTACCCAAGAAGATCCACATTTTGATGATGAAGATAATATACCCCTTGTCCATCTTTAAAAAAGTTAACATCTGTTTTTTCCTAGTATAGTATGTATGTAGTTTTATGTGTTGTATTATGTACTACATATATTAAAGTAGTTTTAGTAGTTTTCCGTTTATATATAGAATTGCTTTAATTGATAAAATAAACAAAATCCAAATATTTTTTATTTGTCGACTGCAAAACCTGACAATAGCGGCCACCTTTATATAACGGCCAATAGTTCTTTCATTTTTAGTGGCAGTTATTGACAGGTTTTACTGTAATAGTCAATAATTACAGCTAAGAGAAGAAGGGAAATTGAAGCCAATATAAGAGTGAGATGCAAAGAGTCAAAACAGCTGATAAAGGGCATGTATTTTATCCAGATTTTCGATTTTTTTTATCCTGGGGAAAAGAAATCTCCAAAAGACTGCCTCTTTGGAAGTGCCGGATTTTTACCAGCTAAAATCCCTCCCCCGGTGATGTTGCTTGTTTGTCAAGATTTCCCTTCTGTTTCTCTTCACTACTTCCTTCCGTACTTTCTTTTTTACCCTGTAGGGTAATAAGTAACAGGATAATATTAATGGTGAATCACAACGTCCATAATAATTAAGTGATACCACAGATTTACTGATTTAAATTAAAACCAATAACAATGATAGTAGTAAAAAACACCAAATAACGGAACCGAAACCACATTGACTTTGATTTTTCTTCGTCCAAATAATCTAAGGTTTGTTAAACAGATTTCACGAACGTGAGAAATTATATGAAGTTAGGTCATGTACGGTAAACAACATTGTATTACAAAAATAGCTAGTTGACCTTTATGTAGCTCAGTTCGATTCATTTCATTTCAGTTATGATTTGATGATTCGGCTATATGATTAAAAACACTTATTTAAAGTATTAGTCATACCTAGGAATGTACATACCACTGCTTTAATTATAAATTATATAAATAATGTTAAAATCCATCTAAGTGAGTTTTTTATCAATATACCACGATCCATCCAGAAGAAAACCCAAGTCACACCACACAGTAGTGGGTTTTTAGTGTGTTACAAATGCCTTAATATTTTCATAAAAATTGGTTTGAAATTTTAATGAGTGCAATTTGGGTTTACTATGGGTATAAAGAAACAACAAAATTGGAGTCTCCTAAAGTGTGCTTTGACTAGCAATCTATGTTATAAATAATAATAATATTTATTGCATCTCATTGAAATTACATTCAACATAGCAAGGATACGTAGTCACATACCATGCGTTAATTAACAGTAAAGATAAAAAATGTGTTTAAAATAATTAGCCTAGACAAAAAAAACTTATTCATTAATAACAAAGGATCTAAGTTTAATAACTCCTATAAAAAATGCAGTAATGAGTTTTTTACTAGAAGCAGTTGGGTTATTTAGTATCTGAATAAAATCATTAAGATTGTTGACTTTTTAATTCGGGTGTTCGAAGACATTCGAGCACAATATGTTCTAGAGTTTCGTTCCGAAGTGAATTACACATTGTACAAATTTCATCTTGTTAAATGAGATAAGAATTTCCGTTATAAGCGATGTGTATAGAAGTTTGTATAGAAGGTAGGCTGATGGGTTTGAACTAACCTGAAAATGTTTAAAAATTGAGCAATATTCACCATTAGTTAATCTTTGCAAATCTTCATTAAAAAGTTTAGTTTTGTAGGCTAGGAGAATATTGTCGTAGTTTTTCTTTAACCCACTATAGGATAAATTGACCCAGAGGTCAGAGAATCCAAGCTGCTCGAGTATAAGTCGCATTTGAAGTGCCCAATTATAGCAATGGTTATTAGAATTTTACAGACTAATCAGTCGAACGAAAACAATCTTCGGTTATCTATCTTTTTCCATTAATAAAATTTTAAGAAGCCAATTAAGGCAGTGTTTAACTACTATATAATCAAGTTTATTAGTCCCCGTTTCCAAACGTATAACATGATCAGGAGTGTTTCTTGGTAAGAGAAGAACCCCAGCTGACTTTGACTAGCAATCTATTTTATAAATAACAATGCTTCAAAAATTCCTATTATTGTTGACATATGGTCATAAAAATTAATAAGTGTCAGTTTTATATAGCAAACTTGAAGAAAATCGAAATATATTGTAATAAATTACAATATACAAATGATGATAATTGTTAAGATATAATTTATAATTAATATAGTTATTAAATTTTTATTTTTAAAGTTTTGTGGGGCTATATTTTATGTTTATTTATGTTTCAATTTTATTCAGTCTTTATTTAACTCAAAACACCTCAAAATTTCTTTATTTTGTTGCTATTTTATTGTAATAAATAAAATCATTATCAAACTCAAAATATGTAATTTTGTTATTATAATTTAGATTTGACCTACTTAAATTAATTTTCAAAGCACGAATGACTCTTACCTACAGAAGTCGGTTCCAACAAAATTAAAATCCAACGATATAACTATTTATTTTAATTTTCACCTTAAAATTTTTAATACACCCTATACCTACTGAATGATGCGGCTATGGTAATTTCGTGCGCATCTATCCCCATTTAAAAGAACACGTGATACTTAACGGTTATTTCATGGGGTAAGCGATGTCGAATAGCGTACTTTTCAGTCGAAATAAGGTATTCAACAATTCAATGTATTCAGATCAAGATTATTTTAAAATAGTGTTTAAAGATATTGAAATTTACTACTTACAATATTTTATAGGAGTTATGAAAGTGATATTAATGAATAATGTTAAACACATACCGTAAATTCACTCGCTGCTAAGGATGAAAGATGGAAAATTCTCCTTGACGGTTTCCCACACTCGGCTTCTTACTAGTAGATCATTTACAACACGTGTAAGTACTTCCTTGGATAGATACCAAAAGGATTAAACCACTGGATGCGATATCTCCTTGACTTCTTCAGGGTTTCTTTATTATTATCACAGGTTATTAAAAAAATATTTATTTTTTTTCTTCTTAGGATAGGATATTTTATTCACCAGTACACAATTTCCATATACAAATTTCCAATGGTTTTGTTTTATAATAATTTATATAGTTGATCAAATTAATTTTCAGCCATCTTTAATTTTTTTAACAGTAGTCGGCCATTGATTTATGATAATTTTGAAGAAGACTGACGTGGATTGGCCTTTTGATGAAATTAGAGTGACCCCGATTCTCATTTTCCACGGGCTTTTATATGTTAGCCCCGAAAAACCAAAAATGGCTGCCTTTTCGAACGTGTTTTGTTTTTCCTAACCCCATTTACCTCAAAATTTTAGAAAATTGAATCTTTAATTTGACATTTTCTGGCCTTATAATTGTTATAAATCAAATCTGCGTAGCTTATTTCATTATAAATTAACATTCTTAGAATTTTGAAATCGATTATTCCATATTAAAAATGCTGACTTTATGGAGCATACAATGGCGGACATTTTGACAATTATCAATATTAAATTTAACAATTTTGAGCAAATATCTCTTTTTGGCCATTAATTTTAACAAAAACTGAAAATTTACATATTCTAATATGATCAGATAACTTTTTTTTTTAATGACACCGCTTATTTTAGTTTTTATTTACATTATAAATCTACTGCGTCATAACGATTCAACTACAAAATTTATCAAATAATCGAATTAATAATACCTAAAATCATCAACGAACCACTTAAAATTAATTACCTTACAACAGCATACAATTATAACAAATAGTAACATCAATCAATCATCTAATATTAAGTTTATGTCTTTCCACTACAATCACATCTTTTAAGTTTATAATCAATAGTTTTTGATCACCACTTCACTATTTACAGTGTTTTTTTCATTGAATTTATCAATCATAATGTCCTTGATTAAGCTTTAATTAAACAGTCTTAGCTTGTAAACAAACACATCACTTTCTTACAGTTTTATTCTTACATGTAATAAATTTCAATATCTTTATTTTTAGATTCTGTCTCAAGCATTGCATTTTATCAAAATATGGGATGTACCAGAACATAGGAAGTACTAGGCTTGTACTATCATCCGATACATTATAATACAGGACTCATCACTTGATGCTTAATTGAATTTGTAAATATTGTTTAGGTAAGTCAAATTTATTTATTAAGTTATATTCATTGTCTATGATATTATTTATTTTGCTCTAATAGCTAATATTAGTTTGTTGGGTTTAAATTTTTCTACTTATATTACTAACTGAATACAGTTGAATATTCTCTACCTTAAATAATAATTTTAAATAATCTACATCTACTTATTCTTATTTTATAACTACCTATTAAAAACATTATTAAACTTATTATTATTGTTAACTTTAATTATAACTTATTTGGATTTTGATCTAACTAACTTAATATAACTAATATAGTTGGTTTCTTACTAATATTAGATTCCTATAATTCATTATTAACATATTCTAATACTCATTTACTTTTTATTTTTAGCTTAAACAAAATAGGATCTTGGACTTGACTCTTGGATCGACTACTGGTGTTAGTACTCATTCTTATGGACTCATTTTATCAAGATAGTTTTTGTGTTCTTGTGTGAATTAAGATTTACTGGAATGGCTCTAATAAAGAAATTTTTTTTTGTATTGATCATTTAATGAAAAGATGTGAAAGTTACATCCATGTTTAATAATTTATTTCAATTCAAGTTATATATTAGGTAAGTTATATTTATTATTATTTTAAAACATTACAATATCTATAATGTAGAAAATATTTTTTCCATTATTTTGACTTATGTCACGTCAGTTTTATCGATTGACTCATTTACGTGACGAAAAATTCCTAATTCCTAATTCCTATAATGCATACTAATTAATCATAATAATTAATAACTTTATCATTACTTATTACCAGCAACGATTATTACTTCATAAATTGAAATTAAAATATTCCGAAAACGATACTCAAATATCAAGTTTTACCCAGAGTATGTTTTTGGTGTAACATTAATAATGAAGTTTACGTTCACTGAAAATTTTAATTATTAATTCTACCCTTAAAAAAGTTATGTTGGTACGAACCTTGTAATTAACACCCTCTATGAGAATCAGATATAAAAACAAATTCATGAGATGTATCAGCTTCTAAAACATATTCGTATAAAATTTCATTACAATGTTGCCAGTAGTTTCGGCAAAAAGAAACGTCATTTAGGTATCTTGAAAACGGATGACGTTAAAAAATGTTTTACTTAAGAAACCCAGTGTCTTACCTATTACGGATCATTTAAAAGCATGGCAATAAACAGAAACAGATTTTTTGGGTTTTAAAGAAGTTTTAAAAGTGTCACTTTGTGTGCAAATTGTTGACGTTGGATTCCAACAATTGTATTGCATTAAGGAGATAACTGAAAGATATTATTCATTTCAATAAACTGCGAACTGACTATCTTATTTTTATTAGGGATTATATAACGACGATCTAGTTTAATATTTTCATGGAATTCATTTTATTTATAAGTTATTATTGGCATTCAAACCGAATTGAAAAGGAAAGAAGTGATAGGTTGTGCAAGAACAACTTTGTGGTGATTTTTGAAGAACAACGGATTTAAATTTAATCGATAAACGTCAGTCTATTATGGAGAACAAGAGACTGGTTGTATGGAGAAACGATTATTTACAAACCCTCACAAAATATAGAGAATGCCGCAAACCAATTTATTATCTGGATGAAACCTGGTACGACACACATGCAACGGTGAAGAAAGGATGGGCTGATCAAAACTAGCGAAAGTGCAGTGTAGACGTTCCTTCAAACAAAAGAAAAAGATTTAGCATTCTACATTGTGGCAGCTCTAACAGTTGGCTTGAAGGAGCGTTCCTTCTCTCCGCTAAAAACATAAAAAATGGTTTTCTGGATTACCATCAAGATATGGATGGCCCTCTTTTTGAGAAATAGTTTTCTGAAACCTTACTTCCAAAACTAAAGAAAAATAGCGTTATTGTTATGGATAACGCGCCCTATCATTCAAGGGTGAGGGTAAGAGTACCCACATCAAGTTCTACGAAAGATGAGCTGAAATTTTTTTAGAACAGAATAATATTTACTAAGAAGAGTGCTACACAAAAAAACAATAATTAGAAGTGTTACGTACCAAAACGTTCAAAAAAGAGTATGTCATTGACTGTTTGGCAAAATAACAGGTCATTAATTACTAAGGCTACCTCCCTATACTGCGTCCTAAACTCTACAGAGCTACTTTGGGGTCAGTTGAAAAGGAACATTGCCAGCAAAAACCAATCTCCAAAACTAAGTGCATCTGTGATAAAGTTGATAGAAAGTGAAGTGGCCGCAATAGACAATCAACACTGGTCAAGTTGTATTGAACATGTTGGACAAGTAGAGGTGAAATACTTACAGGCATTTTGTAATGTAAATAAATTGATTATAAATGTAGACAGTAGTGATAACGATGAGATCGATACTGACATTGCGATACTTGAATGAAATTATCGTCATGATTTATACCTTTTTTTAATTTTTATTATAATATGTTTATATTATACTAATCAATAAATTAATAAGTGAGTTGAAACCTTGCAATTAAAGAATTTAAAAAATAGTAGTCTTTTATTAGATTTACGAAAAAAATACAGCCCTGAGCTTTAAAGTGTCGGCTTAAATAGCTATTAAAATAAGTCAGTGTACGAAGTTGAAACGAATAATACCTAAAGTGTTTTTCAAGAAACATGGTTGACAGCATTCATGCTACCTGCTGTAATCCCATTATATAGGAAAGAGTTTGTCAATAAACATGGATTTTAGATATTTATGTGTTAAATTTATGTAATTTAATTTGATTTTAAGTACAGCAGGTGCTAATCTGTGCTGATACGGAGTAAAAGCAACGTATTAGGAATTAAATACAACTGAAGACTTCGTTAGAAATGAGAACTGACAAACTTGACCAAAAAAGCTTACCTGCAAGGGCTATTTCGAACTATAATCCGGTCCCGTCGGCTAATCGACAATGTTTAGGGGTATCTTAAATGCAGTCAACCATTTTTCTTAAAAAACACTAAAGGTATACTGTGTTCAACAATATAGTGCCTACAATAAAAAGTGACTGATGGTAATAAACCACTTTTATTGCGATCATCTTTCACGGTTTATTGCTTATGGTCAAAATTTGCACACAGGATCGGTTCTTGTATTTGTATAATTTGGGTTGAGTATAATCATTTATATTTGTGTTCTCGTAGTGAGAGTTAGTTTGTGCTGTTTAATAATTTTTGTGAAAAATGTTTCGTCCTTGGGAAACTGCATCAGCGGCGGCTCTGTGTTACTGTTCTTGTTCGACGACGAGTTTTATCCCTTGATGCAAAAGAAATCGTCAGATATGTTCATCAGAAGCTGGTCCAAAGGGGTTGGGGATACCGGAATCATCAGTGAGAATTCACATTTCGAGGCCAATTCATCGAAGACGAAAATGAAACGATAGTGGTGTTTCCAGAACCACTGATGACGGTGATAAAGATTTGATAAGAAGAACTATTTACTCTATGTACGAAGAAAACTTGGTACCTACTATCAGATCATTGCAAACAAGACTAAGGAGCTCCACTGAAACCTATACTGCAAAATTGACAAATACTGGACAAATACTGGATACTGCAAAATTGACAAAAGGCAAGTTATTATGGAATCCCAACGGATTGGGCAATGGCGTTTTTAATATTTGACTGTCATAAGTGATTACAGGTCTTAACAAAGACCAATAATCTATTTGGATGAGACCTGGTATTATACCCACGATACGCCGGCAAAAGGATGAACCGATGGAACAGTGCGATGCCAATCAAAAGCTCCATGGAACAAAGAAAAACGGTTCACGATTATTCATACTGGATCAGAAGATGGTTGGATTCCAAACAGTTTGGGACTTTCGCCGAAGAACATTCAAGATTCGTAGTTGGATTACCACCAATTGTTCGAAGATTGACTCGAAAACACTTTACTGCCAAATATTCCCCCGCATAGTGTCATAGTTATGGGCAATACCAGTTACCATAGTCGCCAATTGAAGGTTCCAGGCTCTTCAAATACAAAAGCGAAAATCCAGGAATTTATGCTCCAAAACAACATGTACTTTAAAGAAGGATATAAAAAACGCAGCTTTTAGAGGTTCTAAGGACATTTAACATACAGAAGACAAATGCATGTGACACAATTGCAGCATCCAAAGGACATACAGTTCTTCGTCTTCCTCCTTATACTACTGCGTATTCAACCCGATTGAGCATATGTGGAGAAAATTAAAGAACAAAGTGCGGACCCAAAATACTATACCTACATTAAGTCCTTCTGTAATTGCATTAATCTGGCAAAATATAGATGACCGAGATCCTGATTGTTGGAAAAGAACAATAATCCATGTTAGAAAAGTGGAGGATTCATACAGGGCATTTCATACTAACATAGAACCCCTTATAATTAATGTAGACGACGATAGTGATAGTGAAACTGAATTGATATATTAGCATATTTAAATTTTTATTAAATTTTATTGTAAATATCCTTTAATATGCGTTTCTATTAAAAAATTATGTTTGCAAATTTAATCCTGACCTGCATTCTTTACCCAAACTTGCCAATACCTGAGATAAAAGTACCTATAAGAAGTTTATTATCATCATTGTAGGCACTATATTCTTGAACACACTATACTTAAAATTTTTTGTCATTCGCAGATCAGATTATTTCGTAGGAAGCTCTTAATTATGTAGAAAATTGCTATTTTACCATAATTAATATTAGGGGAATTTAGTACCCGTATATTTGTTTAAAAAAAATACGAGACTTTTTAATTTCAATTTCTAATGATGAACCACAAGTTTTAAGTGTTTTTCTTATATTTTCACGTTGTTGTTTTTTTAGTTTAAAATACTTTTAACCAGGGTAAATTCGGCAACGCCATACCAAATAATCGATCTCTCACGGTCGTTTTCTCAATTTAAGCAACATATCCGAGAACCGTGGCTCGCCGTCTGCAGCTGTCGCTCTATTAAATGATCTTTTTAATCAGCCACTTCAAGTCCTGTATTCGCGACAAGTAAAATTCTATCCCGAATAGCTTAAATAACGAAAAAAAATCCATCTAAAATTCTCGTGATACTGACGTACTAGAAACAATATAACATCCAACTTTTAATTTATATGAGATACGGAATATCCCAAATTATTTCTTGTTGTTAAGAAAAACATTTTGTTTAGAAGAATTAAAATGTAGAATCATAAATCAATAGTACCTACTGCTTGCCCACTTGTTACTTTTTTCATCACCACGTCGAAGTAGGTCATTGCAGTGCCGTAGACACGAAAGAATGTTGTTAGCCCGTATCTAAAAACGGTGGAATACATTAATTCTAGTGACAGCTACTAATGATTACAAAGTTTTTCAAAAGCGTTGTTGTATTGCAAAATATTTCTCTTGATGATTAATACGCTTTTGCATTCGTTGAAACCACTGGTCATAACAGTTTTTCCGTTTCTCTTGAGACACCTTCAAAAAATTATTTTTGAACGCTTCAAATGGCTTTTTCTTGGCACGTAAACTAAGTGTTATTTTAAAAGGAACTAATTTGCACTATACTGTGATTGTTGATGGCGCTTTATCGCCATACAAAGAATTTTAAGAAGATAGTTTATTTTTAATCATTGTAAACAAAACAAATAACCCTTGTACATCAAAATGTTGTCTTGTAACATGTCTATCATCATGTCACCTTGCACTATTACTGACCGTAAACGATACCGCTATTATTACCGTTAAAACCGAACCCGATTCACTGTTAATGCTAGTGTACACGAGATACCCCTTATAGACGCTAACTATTTATCTGTTTGAACGAGGCCAATCAAAGAACGCGTCTCTCGCTTGCAATTGAATGTGTCGAACGTATCTTTTATGTCAAATGATACGAACACGCCTTGAGCTAGACTATTTATTGAATCGCCCAACAATTCTATATCCTTTTCAATTAATACTCTCGTCTGAAGAGTCAGAAAAAACGTTCAAGTTACTCAACTTGTGAAATTTCCCTTTAGGTTGTTGAAAGATACAAACCGCTAAGTTGGAATCAAGTTATCGCTAAGTTGGAGTCAAGTTATCGCTAATTTATACCCCAGTTACCGCTTTTGGAAGGTCCCTATGTGAAGACAGCCCTTCAAACCACTTCGGAGCTGTTAAGAATACACTTTCATTTATATACCTTAGACTATAAGTCTTAAGGGTGTAGCGTGGTCGGTCTTTATTTCAAGTAGCTTCTTTATTTGTTGTTTAATTAAAATAATTACAAGGTGTTTCTATCTTTCTCACCTTAGTTTTTGTGTAGTTTGTTTGCTTAATCGATAGCGTTCAAAAGATAGTGGCGCCCTTATTACTTATACATCCCAATCCTTCCTATAGTGAGCATTAACTTGGAGTCGAACCACCCCCTGGAGAGGGTCTCTTAGCCGGGATCTCTTTTAGAGAGTTTTTTAGTTACAAATTGGCTCTCTGCATTTTTGAGACTAAAAAGGGTTACAAATTGGCGCCCCTGAGTAGGGTTACAAATTGGCGCCTTTGAGGAACTAATATAGTTACAGTGTTAAACTTTGTTCTGCTGTTGCCAGATTTCAGTTATTAACATTAGTATTGCCTGAAATATAATTAGTCCTCTTGTAGCTTTATTATATATAAGATCTTAATAGTATATTAAGTATGGAGAACGGTGAGGGTTTTATACCGATCGAAGACAATTGTTTGGAGGAGGAGCGGAGCGACTACTTTATTGGCATATTTCGTTTAAAGACATATGCAGTTAAAAGCTCCTGGAAGCCTCTGGGCAGAATATTCAATGATTAAATCCACCTTTTTTCTTTATGATGGCATTGATATTTCCAAGTTTTCAACTTTGATCGCGTATTTAAAGAGAAAAAATGTTGGCTATAGACCTAAGAAAGCGACCATTTTTACACGGGAGCAATTTGAAAAATTTCTGATGGAAGCCGAATTTCTAATTCACAAGGTAATGTAAGCTAGTTTAGGTAAAAGAAATACTCTAATGAAGATTTTTTCATAATTTGTAGGTCGCAATGATATTGGGAATATCTCGTCCCTGTAGAAGAGAATTATATAATATTACTATGAATGACATCCAACAAACCGATGGTTTAATGATTGTAAAAGTACCCAATACATTCGTTCAGGAGGACATCAGCCACGCTTTTGGCTAATAAAGGTGTTGATGTCCTCGGATTAAAGCGTCATGGAGGTTGGCGTTCATCGACAGTGGCGGAAAGCTATGTAGAAGATTCTCTTCAAAATAAAATAGATTTTGCCGAAAAAATATTGTGCAATACTAGTAATACTACTAATGTATGTGATTCTGCAGGAGTTTCTGTTAGAAGTGAAACCACAGCCCAAACAAGAGGAATTTTATTAAATAATTTAACAAATTGTACCATAAGTTTCAATATTAATAAATAATTCGTTAGTTTTCTTTATTCTTTTAAAAAATAAATTAAAATTAAGAGATTTTTTAACTCGACAGTAAGTGAATTACTTACCGTCGAGTTGCTAGTAACTGTCACCTACTGACTTAAAATCTGTCACGGTAAACAGTCAAAAATGATCAATCGTGAAAAAAAGTTTAAATGGATCTAGTGATTATCTAAAGGCATCTTAACATTTATTGTGTTAAAAAGGATCCATCAAAATTAGAAATATTTTTATTGATATTTTGTTAAAGGTAATAAATACCAGGAGTTAAAATATTATTGATAAAATTGATAAAATTTAGTTTCGACGAAAACTTTTTTATTTGGCAAAAATATAAGAACAAACTGAAATGTGATAAAATTTTATCTTATTCAGTTTGTTTAATAAATGTGAGTCTGGAAAATAATAAGTAACATTTTAAGGACTTGTGGTATTTGAGAAGATTATTTTTTGATTCTTTAGAAAAACCACTTTATTTAATAATTCATGGATATTTTTTCACTAATTCTATTTTTGCTGTTAGACTGAATTTTTAGTTATAAAAAGTAAAAATGATAGAAGAGACAGAAGAGACAGAAGGGAAGAGGGTTTACACATAATATTTAATAATATTATATAATAATATTTAATACATTGATTTTTAGAGTTATTACTCATAATCTTTTGATTTTACAATAACTTTAACAAATAATATCTTCTCAAGGTTACGACTTAGCAGGATAAGTAAATGGGAGGGGTAACGACATTCGGAGAAGAGGGCATTTAAGGTAAAGGAAACGAAAAAGTCAAAGAAAGCTGGTATTAGAACTCGCAAATGTATTGAATTGATTTCCTTTTAGTCATTGTAACTACGGGATGAATATTTAGGGGATAATTTTTTCTACGCCATATTAAAGTGTATTGGAAATGAAATGGACCAGTTTTTGTCCCATTCTTTGTTCATTTGAGAGATATAGCCTGGATAAATTAGTCTGGGACACTCGGTACTATATCGTCCTGATTTGTTGACAAAGTCTAAGGGTAAAACAAAAGAGATAGAGATAGAGAATGGGCTCTAAGAAAAGCAGAGGACATAATTGTCATACAATAAAATAAGATCCACATATACGTTATCCGCCAAAATAACAGTACCGAAACAGAGAGTGCTGTGTTGTTTATGTAATATGGATTTGTCATATTTGACTTAATTGTCATTAGTTGATATATTAATAGTACGCTGTAGTTAAATTTGATTTAAAAATGGTTCTAACAACGGAAGAAGAAGTGTTTTTGGTAGAGCATTATTTTCGTTCATACGGAAAAGGTCGTAATGATGGTCCAAGCTTAGAATAAGTGTCAATAAAATATCAACAAAAATTTAATAACGCAGCTCCTAGTAAAAGTGTGATGTTAGCTGTTGTTGAAAAATTTCGTCGCACTGGTAGTGTATTGTGTCAACCTAAAGGTTCTTCAGGTCGTCGAAAAACAGTATACACTAACGAAAATGCAGGACGTGTTTTTAACCAAGTTGTGCAATCAGCTCAAAGAAGTCTTGTAAGAACTGCATATAAACTCAACATTAGTGAAACGTCATTACGTCGCATGTTCAAATCAATTGGTGGTTATTCATACTGTATTCAAGTTGGACAACGACTAAATGCTGCGGACAAACGTGCAACAGAAATTTACTGTGGTAACATGTTGAGTTTAATTTACGAAGATTCCGAGTTTTTGAAAAACATATGGTTTTCAGACGAGAGTCACGTTCATCTTAGCGGCTATATTTATGGACAAACAACCAGATTCCTTGGATTTGAACGTCCTGATGTCATTGTAGAGAAACCACTCCACAGTCTTCGAGTTACCGTTTGGTGCGCGGTATTTAGTAATGGAATGATTGGTCCTAATTTAGTTGAAGATGATAATCAGAATCCACTTACTGTCGACCAAGAACGTTATAGAGAGAAAATTATTATTCCTTTTGTGAGAGATCTAAATAACTTTTGCCGTGTACGAAATCTACAGTTTCGCACACAATGGTTCCAACAAAATAGTGCAACGAGCCATACCTGTGCGCACCTTAGACTTACTCCGTCAGCATTTCGATAATAGAATAATTTCTCGGGAAACAGACTTAGAATATCCTTCTCATTCACCTGATCTGACGCCACCTGACGCATACATTTGGGGCATAATGAAGGAAAAAAAATTTCATTCGGAAAATCCGCCGGCGAATATTGCCGAACTACGGGAAAGAATACAAAATATTTTTCGGCAGTTCCATCAACCACTTTTTATAAATATGTTTATTGACTTAAAAAATCGATATGAAGCTTGTTTGCGTCGAAATGGTGAACATTTTGAACACTTACATTACAGAAATTAAAAATTAATTTTTATTTTTATTTTCGGTACTGTTTATTTTGGCGGATACTGTACAACTAAATGAGATCTCAACAAAGATATTAAATGTTATAAAAAAATCAGAACTTTGCTTCTATGGCATGAAAGAACTTTTTACGGTGACAATTTAACTCGTACATAAAATATCCCATAAGCTGCCGTGATTTTGTCATTATGACAGCGAAAAAACTTTGCCATAGGGATTTCAGCGACAAAACGGAACCTAACTCTTGAAAGCATAGCAATCAGAATTGTAAAAGTATATAGCGCAACAAGTGCAACATGAGTGAGAAAAGTTCTTTCCCCACTTGTTGCTCACTAATCTTTTCCTTCAACTGCAACAATGTATAGAATAAAGGTAGTAATGTTACTTAATAATTTTTTAATGGTTAGAAAAACTGCCGAAGACGATAGTTTTTGTTTTCGATATTGTAGTGTTCTTTATTTATGTATACTTTTTATACACTCTATATGTTCATTTGTAGAAAAAAAAACAAGTGACTGAATAGTTGTCAATCAATGTTGAAATAAATAAAAGTTAGAAAACGTCACATTTTCAAAAGTCTCATTTAATATATATATTTTCCAATCAATTATACCACTCAAACACAACAAGTTTGGCGACGAGGTGAACAAGATTCAGAAAAATCAGTTTCAACATGAACGCACAGCAGTTTCAAGAATTCATGGACCTCCAAAATAAAATGATGTCCAACCTCATATCTCAATTACAACTGTCTCAAATTCCAGTTAATGTTAATAAACCTTCCAAAGAAGAGAATGTATTGAATACTGCACTACTGCCTAACTTCGATAGTTTTGACGCAAAAAAGGAATCATTTACAAACTATAAATCAAGATTCCAGAATTACCTTCAAATGAAACAGGTTAGTTTGAATAAACCATATTGTGCTCAGCTGCTTCTCAATTCTATTGGTGCCCAAAATTTCAATATGATCACAGCTTTAGCTGCTCCCAAAACTCCTGATCAATTATCATATGACGAGCTCATCAAGTTATTAGAAGAACATCTCGCACCTAAGAAAAGTATCCTGGTTGCCCAGCATAACTTTTTATCCGTTTTTCAAGGAGATCAGCAATCAATTTCAGAATTTGTTGCGACACTCAAAAGTAATATAAGTGACTGTGAATTTACATGCGAGTGCAAGAAATCAGTTGCAGATATATTCCTGCGAGCTCAATTCATTCGTGGACTTCATGACAATAGCATTCGTGAACAACTTCTCCAATCCGAAGTCAAGGATTTCAAAGATATTTTCACTAAAGCAACTGCCCTCGAATCTTCAAGAATTGATGCACGTACAATTGCTCAGCATACGACCCGAACATCTTCCACTGTGGATATCAATAAGGTTAACCGCTCAATTCAATCTGATCATCACAGACATAGGAGTAATTCACACCAACGCTCCAGCAAACTACTGCCACACGGATCACACAATCGTAAATTCAACCTCAATACTCTAGGATTGCAAAACGTTTGTCTCAGATGTGGGAAATCCAATCATGCTACTAAAGACTGTCATAGTAAACAAACGTCACTCAAATGCATGTCATGTCATAAAACAGGTCATCTATCAAAAGTTTGCATCACGTCATTGGTAGCCAAAAAGTCAAAATCAAATTCAACTAATCAAATACAGGATGATGAAGATTCTCAAGACATACGACAATATGGCATACAACATATTGTTGATATTCATCAAAATCATAACATTCATGATAACGATATGAGCCGATACTACGCCTTTGTCAAGATAGAAGGCAAACCAATCAAATTCGAAGTCGATTCAGGATCAGCTTATACTTTCTTGCCACGTCAACAGTTTGAAGAAATGAATCTGAATATTCCCCTTCAACCAACAACCATAGGATTTCGTTCTTACACTCAAGACGTTTTTATACCGGATGGAAAAATACGAGGTATCATAACGAAAATATCAACATCAGATTGGGGATCGCCCCTAGTCATAATACCCAAAACAGATGGAGGTGTACGATTGGCTGTCGATTACAAAATTGGTGTTAATGAACGACTCATGAATTCACATTATCCTATCAGGAAAATTGAAGATATTCTCAATAGCCTTCATAACTCCAGATACTTCTGCAGACTTGACTTATTCAAGGCATATCTTCATATCAAAGTTGATGAGAAATCAAGTGAAATTCAGACGATATCAACGCATAGAGGGACATATCGCATGAATCGTCTTTCATTTGGGATCAAAACCGCCCCATCGGAATTTAATAGAATCATGGATCAAATATTACGAGAGGTACCTAAAACAGAGTTCTATTTTGACGACATTATAGTTCACGGCATCACCAGAGAAGAATGTGCTTCAAACCTAGATGCTTGCCTTGATCAACTACAGAGATATGACCTACATCTCAATTTACGTAAATGTATATTCTTCCAAGAACAAATAGAATTTCTAGGACATGTTGTGAAATTCAATTCGATTATGAAGTCGCCGGAAAGAGTTGCTGCAATTCTCAATATGCCAATGCCATTATCGGTGGAAGAAGTCAGAAGATTCTTAGGTATGGTAACATATTACGCCAGATTCATTGACAATGCCTCAACCAAAACTGCTCCTCTACGTCAATTGTTGAAAACTAACACAAAAATTCAAATGGTCTGCAAAATGTGAAGAAGCTTTAATCAAGCTAAAACAAGAAATAGCCAGTGACCAGTTACTCATGCCATTCAATCCAACTTTACCAGTGCAGCTAGCATGCGATGCGATGCGAGTCCCTATGGAGTAGCACGGGTTTTATCACACATTGTTGATGGTATTGAGCGACCTATAGCCTTTGCATCAAGATCTTTAACTCCAGCAGAACAAGGTTACTCGCAACTGGATCGTGAAGCATTAGCAATTATTTCTTCTGTGGATCATTTTTACCAATATTTATTTGCAAGACCCTTCACCCTGATCACAGATAATCAACCATTAGTTCGAATTTTTCATCAACATGCCAAAATTCCGAAAATGACTTCAGCACGACTTCAGCGATACGCAACATTTCTATCTGGATTCAATTATACAGTGTCATTTAGAAAAGGACAAGATAATTCAAATGTAGACTGCCTTTCAAGAGCACCTGTTCAAGCAAAACTTCGAATGGATACGGCTATCAATAATGAGGTTCATTATTTATGTGAATCCTATATCTTTCAAATATCATCAGCAGAACTTACTTACGAAAAGTTGAAAAAGGAAACACAAAATGATGAAACACTCTCATCTGTATTGAAAGAACTCAAAGAAAATCCAAACTGCAAAGCTGAATTCACAATCGATTGCAACATTTTATTCAAAGGTCAAAGAGTTGTCATACCTGCATCATTACAACCAGCAGTTTTGGAAGAACTTCATAAAACCCATATTGGAATGACTAAAATGAAGCAACTAGCAAGGCGTTATGTATACTGGAAATCCATCGACAAAGACATAGATCGTATGGTAAGAAATTGTTCATCATGTGCATCTGCTCAGCCGAATTGTTCGAAAGCACCACTACATCCTTGGATGGAACCAGAAAACAACTGGCAGCGTATCCACATCGATTACGCAGGACCCTATCAGGGATATAATTTTCTTGTTGTTATCGACGCTAAATCTAAATGGGCTGAGATTATCCCTTGTAAATCAGCTCCAAACTCTTCGCACACGATAGAGATGCTGCAAGAGATATTTGCACGAAATGGATTTCCTGATGTCATCGTTTCTGACAATGCCACTATATTCACGAGTGAAGTGTTCAAAGATTTTTGTCGAACAGCAGGAATTTTTCAAAAATTCATTGCCCCCGGGCATCCAGCTACGAACGGTTTAGCCGAACGCTATGTTCAAACTCTCAAGCATAGACTTGCTGCTATGACTAACGAACATTGTTCAATGCACCAGAAAGTTCGTGAAATTCTATTTCGCTACCGTGCCACACCATTGGCAAATGGAAAAACACCATCTGAACTTTTCCTAAATCGACAGATTCGTATCACGCTTGACGCACTGAAACCTATTCATCATGAAAAGTCGCCGCCTTCTAAGAAAAAGGTTCGTCAATTTAGCGTGGGAGAAAGGGCTCAGGTCAGATATTATTCCAATAATAAACAAATATGGAAACCAGCAACAATCGTCAAAAAGTTTGGTCATCTTCATTATCAAGTTAAACTTGATAATGGATATGTATTCAAAAGACATATTGACCAGATGCGATGTACCAACATTCCGGAAAAGAAGTCAGTTACCTTCTCTCCTGAAGTTGAGGACAACGAGAGAAAACAAGCAAATTCAGGCTCGTCCATTCTATCAGATTTGGTAACTATTCCATCTCAAAACCAAGAAGTTATTGAGTCTGACAATATTCGAAATGAGTCGAATGAACCAGATTTGGTAACTATTCCATCTCCAAACCAAGAAGTTATTGAGTCTGACAATATTCGAAATGAGTCGAATGAACCAGATTTGGTAACTATTCCATCTCCAAACCAAGAAGTTATTGAATCTGACAATATTCGAAATAAGTCGAATGAACCAAACCAAAGTCTATGTGAGGTACAAGATCCACCACCACAACTAGTACCGACAGGATCTCGTAGATCAGGCCGTCCTACGAAGCGTCCTTCCTACTTGAAAAATTATGTAGTTAGATAGACGTAAATCAATAAGCATGGGAGATTGTAGTGTTCTTTATTTATGTATACTTTTTATACACTCTATATGTTCATTTGTAGAAAAAAAAAACAAGTGACTGAATAGTTGTCAATCAATGTTGAAATAAATAAAAGTTAGAAAACGTCACATTTTCAAAAGTCTCATTTAATATATATATTTTCCAATCAATTATACCACTCAAACACAACAGATATCATTTACCGTTCGCTTATTTTTTGAGATTTTGTGAAATTTCAAAATTACTGGGGTGGAAATTGGAATAATTTCCTAAGGGGTGATTGAATCGGGAAAATTAAATACAGTTTTCTTTGAAATTATACGTAAAATACAATACCAAAAAAAAATTCTAGTTTTTCGAGTGGTTTCTGAGCAAGGAAGGAAAAAGGGGTTATCATAAATAAAATTACCCTCTCGTTAGGGTTAGTTTTTTTAATACGAAAATTAAGCATACCTAGGAGTACTATCACTACAGAAAAATCGTTTGACGTTTATGATTCGAGTTTAGTTGCCTTTCGGCAAATTAACTTAGCAGAAAAATTTCTTTGAATTGCCAGGCAACAAAATTCTTATCAAAATGTCAAGTACTTCAACAAAAACATATAATTATAAGTGAAAAAATTAGATCGAGAAATATGGCTGCATTTTTAATTACATTTAACGTTTTTGGTTGGTTTGGCTACTGAAGCTTCCTGCTTTCCAAATAAATATGGGATTTCTTAGAGCTACAATTAACTTTGAAATATCCTTTACACAAAATAATACCCCTCAACTGATCCGTTTTTTGCATTTTATCCAAAATAATATTGGTATTACTTGTATTTTCCCTCTTCATTGTTAGAGCGAAATCTTTCTATAGGTACTTTGTATAAAGTAAAAATACACGTATCCGAATAAAGAATGTAATAGAGCCTCTATAAATCCTTAAAATGTAAAAGGTATATAGACGTAGAATGCATCGGAAAAGCAGAAACTGATCAAAGTATATAAAATACTCTGGAAAATGGTCTTTTCATAGCATACGGGAAAATATTAATAGGGTTTCCGTAGACAGTAATTTGGAATTATTTTAGAGGGTGGTGAATAAACCAAAATCGAACTGGGTGGTAGTAAAATGTTATCGGGTGGTATTTAAAGATTGGTAAAGTATAGATTTTTCTAATTGAGTGATAATAAAGAGAGTAATTAAACAAGAATTATTAAGGAAATCCACAATCCACAAGTAACAAATATTTTATATATGAGAATTCAACTAGTGATTGGTAAATTTATAGTTATTTACGTTACAAGTCCGGAAAGTACGAGATAGATGTTTATGGACGAGGCGACGAAGGAGCCGAGTCAAAATATCTAATCGAGTACCGTAATAATCACTTCAAGGACGTGTATCGTACTATATTATTTTTCATACTGCCTTCGATTTTAAACGCAATTAAATATGAAACTGAAATGACATATTTGATCATTTTATTATGAAGTCATGTAGACTGCTGTGAAAAAATTATGTTACTTAATTTATTCTTAACATGGTTGATTTGTTTATAAATAAAAAATGAACAGCGGTTACCAAATAACAATGTAATGTAAATAAAGGCAGACATATTGAATTTGTCTGCACGTGGATACACGAAATATCTGCGGAGAAAATGGATCTAAAATTAGATGAAATTGCTGAGAAAACTGCGGAAGCGATAGCTTCACTGGCGTGAACAACACAATTTGAAAAGGAGTGCTGATAAAAATGTGATGTTGGCTTACTTTTTGGATGTGGTAAGAACAGTTTTTTTAAAGAATATTCTTTTCAACAGTTTAAATTTTCAGTCAAAAATATTCAACCCTTATTCATTATGGTCCAAATAATCGATGGTAAAATCAAAATTGATACCTTTTTTTAAAAAACAAAGTGTAGGCCATCAGCCAAACCAGTTAAAGGTGCTGACAAAGGAACAAATTGAAAGCTTCATGAGGGACGCTCCAGATAAAGAATATCTATTACTCAAAGTGATAGCATTACTTGGAGTTGCTGGAGGTTGCTGAAGGAAAGAGATCTATAATTTAGAAGTTAGTGATGTGGAGGATACGGGCACCGTACATAAACAAGACTAGTAGAACAACTCACCCTTCGGCACTTTGATGTCGATGCTTCAAAGTAAAGCCGCTATCGTACGAAAACAAGCACGTGTCTCCTATTTACGTACATAAGCTGTGGGCCCGACAGACCCCGAAATCGGCGACGGGGTAAGGAAGGAACGTTTATGGGCGTGCCCTAGAGTTGGAATTCTAGTCTTTGTTAATGTTCGGTGATGCGGGTACTCAGCTAGTAGTTAAGATTAACCAGACACAAACGCATATTCGATGAGCTTTCACTGTCATTAACACTATTTGGATGTGTTTAGAAAATACATGAATTTACGGCAACACGTCTGCCTGAAAGCTCTTTTGGTGGGTTATAGACAAGAAAAATGTCTCAAATAGCTGGTATACATACTGTTGGCGGAGCACCTAAAAAAATAGCTGAATTCTTTAAACTAGACCAATTAGAAAAGTATACAACGTTGTTGGCCAATGCTGGTGCCGACCTTAAAGTTCTTAAACAACACGGCGGATGGAAGAGTTCTTCAGTTGCAGAAAAGTATATAGAAGAATCGATTGAAAGCAAAAACAAGTTTGCAAGAAAGATCCAAAGGGGCGAAATTTTTGTTGAAGTGCTACATCACAGCCACAGGTCTTCCGCGATTACAGAAAACACTGTAAATCCATCAACAACTCCATTAATACATATTATTGGCAACAGCCAATATTATTTCAAACATTGGGAGAATTGAAGAGTACTGTAAAGTACAAGTGTACCATAAAGTGCCATTTCCTGGACTCAAACGAGTCCAGCTTCTCAGGGTCGCCCAGGGTGATCCTGGCAAAACTGCATCCTTTGGTTTCATCCCATCTCTTAAGGGATTGAGTTTGGCTTGTTCCGCAATTGTCGAAGACGTCAAATCATGGGTATCGCTTGGTCCCAAAATTTTCTGTCCAGCCGCCATCCTTGCCAAAGGGTCAGCAATACCGTTACCTTGTTCCTGTCGTGCCCTTTCATCCACCTTAGTACGATATTATTATCTACCGAGTCGTTAGCTAAATCTTGGTGGCACTCTAGTGCTAGCCCTGAGCTCATCCATTGTCTATTCAAGGTTAGTAGGGCTTGTCTACTATCAGTGCAGATTATTATGTTTTAGCCAGAAATTTCTTTTCTGGTTAGCTCTTTTGCGGCGATTGAGATACCAGCCAGATCCGTTTGAACCACGCTGGTATTTTTTCCCATTCCCCACTTAATCCTTAGTCTAAGTGATCTGGAGTACACTCCACATCCTGATCCTTCCTTGGTTTTTGAGCCGTCTGTGCATATGCGTATTGCATTTGCAGCATCCGCCTCAATGTTCTGTTTTATTTGTATTTGCGGTAGGGTTTATTAAACACAAACCTGGGTTCAATTGCGTCACCGGCTGCCTGTAGCAAGGCACAGCGATGAGTGCCTCCCTCCACAGGCTCAGCCTCAGTTGACCCATCCCTAGCTCGGGGTTTACACCAGCTGTGCGCAATCGTAGCTTGGCCATTAGCACAACCTCCTTGACGTGCAGGTCGAGAGGTGTCAGACCAGGGGCCTATTCTTCCATAGGACTCTGCAACTCTTCACTCTGCACTTTGCACTCTTCCGCAGAGTGTAGAGTCCAGCTGTTCCTCCAATAATTGTTGCTACTTTTCAAATCAATGTTGTTCTTTGCAGAGTGACACATAACCTCAAAGTTAAAGTTGCAATATAGAACAAACTTACACTTACAACTTACTTATTAGTTACAATAAAACTAATTATGAGTTGCAAGCGGAAAGAAACTTTATCCAAAAAGTTAGCTGTGCTAGAAGTAATTCGAAATGAAAAAAATGTATTGTTTGGAGCTTTTTCTGCTCATGTTTTGCACAAAATGAAGGAAGAAGGCTGACAAAAAATGTTGGAGGTGGCAAAAGCTAATGGGCTAGTCTCTGATAACCGAAATTGGACATTTGTGCTGGACAAGTTGTTCAGTGTATGGAAAAGTCGAACATTGGTACGTAATATATAAGTATTTTACCTTATGTTAAATTTTGTAAAGGCCTATGAAACTATGATTTTTTCAGAACTAGGCTACTTATTGTATTTTATATACGCCCTCAACTTCATAGCTTGAAAAAGTGGTATATTTCGGAATGTTCACTTATTTAATAACAATTTTCCTGTATGAATAAAAATATGGCATTAGTTTATAATAAGTTGAGCCAAAGTCTTTTGAAGAGTGAAATCTTTCTTTTCATAACATTTGCAGACTCTGCAATATTTTTAACTCTTCATTATTTTCAAGATATATTGGTGGAACAAAACAGGACTGGTTTGTTTGAAAACTCTGCATTTTACACTCTGCATTTCACTCTGCCTCTGCAAAAAATAAAAATAATGGTGGAACAGGAAGAGTGCAAAGTGCAGAGTGAAGAGTTGCAGAGTCATATGGAGGAATAGGCCCCTGTAACTAAGTACATTGCCATTCGCTGTATTTGATATAGTTTTCGGATAGCTGTTTCTTGTAGAGTTTGAGGTCCCCATGCAACGGCTCCGTACGTTAGCATAGGTCTTATTACTGCATTGTAGATCTAGGTGACTACAAGGGGCGAGATAAGGAAATACCGAGGTATTTCACCTCTTCAGCGAAGTTTAGTTTGCTTTTGAAGATTTCGGGGGTTTTCAAGCCCGATAAGCTTCTTTTGCTAGTGAAAAGGACCATCTCTTGTTTCTTGGGATTGATCGATAGTGAGTGTTCCTTACACCATGTTTCTATTAATTTGAGGCCATCCTGCGCTCTATCGCACAGTGTGTTCACAAATTTACCGGTCTGCAAGATAACTATGTCATCTGCATATGCAATTGTGTAGAAACCATTATTGTTGAGGTGATTTATCAGGAGGTAAAAAGTGGAGCTCTACAAATTATAGTCCACAATAATACAACAACTATGTCATCTGCATATGCAATTGTGTAGAAACTATTATTGTTGAGGTGATTTATTAGGAGGTAAAAAGTGGAGCTCTACAAATTATAGTCCACAATAATACAACAACTATGTCATCTGCATATGCAATTGTGTAGAAACCATTATTGTTGAGGTGATTTATCAGGAGGTAAAAAGTGGAGCTCTACAAATTATAGTCCACAATAATACAACAACTATGTTATCTGAATATGCAATTGTGTAGAAACCATTATTGTTGAGGTGATTTATCAGGCGGTAAAAAGTGGAGCTCTACAAATTATAGTCCACAATAATACAACATTACAATATTTCGCCCAAACGTGGGATCAAAATTAAAACCATTTCAATATAGTATTATAATTACGGCTCTTACTCGATCTGGAAATTTTATTCTTGCGGTGACTAAGAACTCAGTAAAAAAATTTATATTGAAATCAGCAATATTCGGCGAAGATGTGTGGTTATAAAAAAACAGCAATTTCATTGAAAATTTCCAAGGAGAAAACTAAAACCTGCAAGCCATTTCGTATTTTTATAAAATTTAAAGTGATTCCAATGTAGCAGATGGAGTTGGAATATTGCCAAGAGCATATTTTTAATGAAAACCTTCTTTTATGTTAAAAAGGGACCTGCGGAATGTGTTTTAAACGGATATAGTTTTTTCCTGGTTTTTCTATATCATTGCACAGTTATACTGATCTTAGAGGGAAATACATCCAGGATAATCCCTTAGGGCTAATAACATCTAGGCTTTATTATTGTTATGTCTTATTACTTCTTTACTTGGTCTAGCCTTAACTACTTATCAACATCAAGTACCTAGTTACAAACAAACAAAATGTAACTTCAATATGTCAATCTGACGATGCTATTCCGATAGCGAAACGGCTGTAATTGCATTTAAAGTATTTATAGAATAAATAGTGGAAGTTAATTCAACCTTTTAGTTGTTTATTGTTCTGTAATTGCATTAATCCGGCAAAATATAGATGACCTAGACGCTGATTGTTGGAAAAGAACAATAATTCATGTTAGAAAAGTGGAGGATTCATACAGGGCATTTCATACTAACATAGAACCCCTTATAATTAATGTAGACGACGATAGTGATAGTGAAACTGAATTGATATATTTAAATTTTGATTAAATTTTATTGTGAATATCCTTTAATATGCGTTTCTATTAAAAAGTTATTTTTGCAAATTTAATCCTGACCGCCATTCTTTACCCAAACTTGCCAATACCTGAGATAAAAGTACCTAAGAAGTTTATTATCACAATCAGTCCCCTTTTTTGTAGGCAATATATCGTTCAACAAACTTTACCTACTAGCAGATGATTTGCTTGATTTAAGCTTCATTTAGCAATTCTTTTAACAATCCTTCTGGTTATTTTAGTTTTTCACTAACGGCTGCTGTTACTTCTGTGCCACTAGTCTATTGGCCTATCAGTACACATATTCTTGCTACCATATGTCTACCATATCTTAGCCAAAGATTCATCTTTTGTATTTTTGTTTTCCTGGTTTTCGAATATGACTGAGAAAACCAAATGGTTTTGGTTTTTCTTTTGGTTTTAAATGATTGTAGAATATTTATCCCTTTCCAAATATTGGAGTGTTATAATAAAATTAATTTATTTTAAAATATTAATTTAATAAAAATATTTGTTGGTTTTCACCAGATTTCAAATTTTGGCGAATGCTTCAAAACGTATTCACCAATATTTAAATAATGTACACTAATAAATATTATATCTTCATACCTCGGTCGACAGTACTACTTTTATTAAGAATAATAAAAAACTCTTCGTTTTAACGTAACTTCCAAGTTTATTTGAAAAAATATGTTTTAAATTACAATGACGGCCTTTCGCTAAGAAGCATCTGACGATGATGTTACATTTTTAGTAAAGGATTACATAGTGTAATTATTATATTAAGTTAATTAATAAAAATAATAAGAGTCTAGACACTTTGTACCGTTTCATTGCGAATCACCCCAATAAAAAAATGTTGAAACTTAATTTGTTTTAATTAATACTTTAACAAAAATAAGTGCAAAATTGAACAAGTTTTATTCAGGGTGTCTCGAATATGTATTTTTTTTAATTTAAAGTTAACTTTAACTTTCTTTGTTTCTTTGAAAAGTCGTCTACAACTAAATCTAAATGTCTCTTTCAATATACAACATAGCCAAATTGGAAAATCAAATTATTAAAACTGCGACACCGATATTCACATAGATTGAGCATTCGTGCCGGTGATAGTGATAGTAAAATATCATATTTAGGACACTAAAAATTAAGAAATATAATAGTTTTTCCAACACCTTATTTATTTTTAAAACTTTTAATAAAATTTTAGTTACACATTTTCGGTACAAACTGTATACCAAACTGACGCAAGACCATTATAAATCGACAAAACGTATAGTTAAACAATTATTTATCAAAACCCTTTCGCTAAACGTCAACATACCCTCTAGACAATAAAATCTTTAATTACATGCCTTTGAAATGGTCATGAAATATGCATTCACCGTAATGACCAGAGATCCCAAGAGGGAAGCAAATACACCACGTTGCCACGTTTACTAAATACTCCAAAATACAGTCCATCAAAAAAGTATGGCTATACTATTTCTTCAGCATTTAAGCCTTGCACATTTTAGTTGACAATTCTTTATACGAGTTTTTAGTTATCTTTAGATATATATTGTAGTAGGCAAATGCTTAAGAACATCTTTCTGTTGCTGGAAACATTTATTAGTTTGTGTTGTTATATTTTGACTTACTACATTCAAGCCAAAAAAAGATGAGAAGTTCTGTTACTACGTTACAAAAATAATAGTATATTAAACAACGCATTTCATATGGAATTCTGTTATGATACGAGTTCAAGTTTAAAAAACGAATCGCGAAGCGATGAGTTTTTTAAAGAACGAGTGTCACAACAGCCATATGAAATAAGTTGTTTATAATATTTTTTATATTTTGCTATTTTATCATTTTTTAAATTAATTTATTAATTTTACGTAATACCGAAAATTTTGATTTTAAAAAGTATGTCGGTAGCACTGTGTTATTTATAACATTTGACAGATCTTGACAGTTTTGACATTTAAATTATGAAATGTTAATGTTTTAAAATATTTTAAAATGACTAATACACCAATAATAATATATTATATAAGTAAAAAATGATATTCATATTCACAAATACTTTCTTAAAGAACAATATAAAATTAATAAATTGCTATTAGCCACAAATGTCAATGTCAATAGTCTTGCCTTTAGATACTTCACTCATGTCGCCAACCATTTAAAACAAAAATTTGCGTGCGCAAAAGTTACATTACGATACGCAAATGCGTTTTATAATGAAGATTTTTATAAGTGCAAAATATAAAAATATTTTTTATGTTATACGGTATCCGCCAAAATAATTAGTACCGAAACAAAGAGTGCTGTGGAGTTGTTTATGTAATATGGATTTGTCATATTTGACTTAATTGTCATTAGTTGATATATATTAATAGTACGCTGCAGTTAAATTTGATTTAAAAATGGTTCTAACAACGGAAGAAAAAGTGTTTTTTGGTAGAGCATTATTTTCGTTCATACGGAAAATGTCGTAATGATGGTCCAAGCTTAGAACAGGTGTCAATAAAATATCAACAAAAATTTAATAAAGCAGCTCCTAGTAAAAGTGTGATGTTAGCTGTTGTTGAAAAATTTCGTCGCACTGGTAGTGTATTGTGTCAACCTAAAGGTTCTTCAGGTCGTCGAAAAACAGTATACACTAACGAAAATGCAGGACGTGTTTTTAACCAAGTTGTGCAATCAGCTCAAAGAAGTCTTGTAAGAACTGCATATAAACTCAACATTAGTGAAACGTCATTACGTCGCATGTTCAAATCAATTGGTGGTTATTCATACTGTATTCAAGTTGGACAACGACTAAATGCTGCGGACAAACGTGCAAGAGAAATTTACTGTGGTCACATGTTGAGTTTAATTTACGAAGATCCCGAATTTTTGAAAAACATATGGTTTTCAGACGAGTGTCACGTTCTTCTTAGCGGCTATATTAATCGACAAACTACCAGATTCCTTGGATTTGAACGTCATTGTAAAGAAACCACTCCTCAGTCTTCGAGTTACCGATTGGTGCGCGGTATCTGGTAATGGAAGATGATAATCAGAATCCACTTACTGTCAACCAAGAACGTTATAGAGAGAAAATTATTATACCTTTTGTGAGAGATCTAAATAACTTTTGCCGTGCACGAAATCTACTTCGAATATCCTTCTCATTCACCTGATCTGACGCCACCTGACGCATATATACATTTGGGGCATAATGAAGGAAACAATATTTCATTCGGAAAATCCGCCGGCGAATATTGCCAAACTATGGGAAAGAATACAAATATTTTTCGGCAGTTCCATCAACCACTTTTTATAAATATGTTTATAGACTTACAAAATCGATATGAAGCTTGTTCGCGTCGAAATGGTGAACATTTTGAACACTTACATTTTAAGTTAAATGACTGAAATTTCGACAAAAATTGAATAATTAACTAGAACGTCCATAAGAAACCATCTAGCGAATATTATACAATGCACAACTAGCCACAACTACTGAAAACTGATTTATGTCAAAAACATTGTACCTACCACTTTTTGAGCATTCGTTTTCTCTTTGTCTGCCACTGCGTTATCAAATTCTGTTATTTTATCGGATTTACGAAGTTGTATTACACTTATCACGCACCCTGTATATACCATTTAATAACTTCTTAGTATTTAAACTTACAATAACTGAGAAATTTGTAGTGCGTCTAATTTTTCACGTATAGTAAGTAACATAAAAATCCGAACACCCAGTTTAAATGAAGTAAAATGGTGAATTTATTTATTTTACTGAAATAAACAATTGATGAAATTTTCAGCCTTATCAGTTGAAGATTCCGGTTTTTGTGCTGCTTTTTTTTAAATCCACTAACAATCCAAAAATGAATATTGTAGCCGTAGTAAAGATCCAAATTTTGCGGATTTTGGTTCTTGACATTCTTTACGATTGGTTACGATGCCTTGGGTACGGACCCTATACGATTTCGTCAACTTAGTGAGTTTGATAGGGGTCCTATAGTGGGATTTCGGGAAGCTGGATTTTCTTTTCGGGAAAATAGCCTTAGGAGACCGTTTCTCTACTAACAGGTCCATTGCAAATGAATGGTTTGCAGAACACGGAAGACCTATTGGCATACGAAGTGTTTACCGACGAATAAGACGTTTTGGCCTGTTTTCATACCGACCACACTGGGTCCTCCCTTTAACGCCAGAACACCGACGTAATCGCCTTGAGTGGTGCAGAGAACGGTCACCAGGAATGGAACAGTATTGTCTTTAGCGACGAGTCTCGATTTTGTTTAGGCATGCACGATGGTCGAGCGAGGGTTAGAGGACGACGTAGTGAAAGGAGAAATCCACGGTTTTTTGTTGAAAGGCATGTTCATAAAACTGTTGGAGTTATGGTTTGAGGTGCTATAGCTGATGGTTCGAGATCACCTTTAATCTTCATCAGAGGTTACATGAACGCGCAGCGTTATATCCAAGAAGTTTTAGAACCCCATCTTTTACCGTATCTTGACACCCTGGCAAATCCAACTTTCCAATAAGATAATGCCCGACCACATGTCGCAAGAGTCACAACTTCGAGAAGAACTTCGAGAGGAGTTGGTGGTTGCCTGGAATGAAATACCACAGGAGGACATTGACCACCTGATCAGGAACAATGCTTGGGGCGTTGGAGAATGCGTAAAAGGGCTTTAAATCAATGCAATCATTTTGAAATTTTTATCATTTACTTATTATGCTTCAGTATGTACCTACTTATACAAAATTTTATAAAAATAAAATCATTTGAACTGATTTTTATATCACTTAGTATAGTTAACAACAATAAAATCTTTAGTGTAAATATTAAGTATAAATTTGTTAAAACACAATAAAATAATCATTTTTTTCTGCATCCACCAAATATAAATCAGCTAAAATTATTTCATTAAATAAAATTTATGAACGTTCATCTAACCCAATAAATTTTTCAATTTCAATTATTACACAATCATCTCTCTATCGATTGGCCATAAATTTTAGTTGTTTCGCTCTATGTCTTTCCGAATAATTGAAACTTAAAGTTTGTATCGCATGCAATTCCATTCAATATATTATTCGGTTTCTTCGGTATCTAACTTGATATGCAACTGATGATGACGTGCTTTCGCTCCAGTCGATTATTAATAGTGTGGATCCGCCGACGAGGTGGCAAATCGCGAATTAAATTTCTGCTAACAATTCGGGGACTGTTGAATGCAGTAATAACTACCGTATTCAGTGATACTGTTTTGCGGCCGTACGCTCTATAATTGACTGCATATCGAGTGTAATAAAAGCTAGCTCAACGTACGGGGTTCAAAGAGGGACTGGGACTATTTTTCCAAAGTTAAAAAGTAGATTTTATTGGGAAATTCACGAATAGGGTATTAAGAACAAGTAGCTAAGAGATAAAATCAATAATTTCTTTTTAAACTACAAATTGGAACATGAACATGCTCTTTTTTTACGACTACATTGTAATTATACAGCGTCTGCACGGATAGGTAAAATATATAAGTTTTTCAAAACCCGTCTTATTTCATATTTATCCAGCCATACTCTAATTAGTAGTCGAATGTGACGAACATTCATCATGTTGAAAGTACATGTTAGGCCTTTGCTCCAAGGGAATAGTTTGTAATTCAGGTATTAAGAAGTTGTCGAGCAAATACAAATATATACCTCCTGATTTAATGTATTTTCCAGAAAATACGGTGCTATTATTCGATCCGGTAAAACCGCACACGTTTTTAGCAAATTGACTAGTATTTCGACTTTTCACTGACCCAATATTAACGATTTTGGGAAGTAACGACTCCGTTTGTTGTAAATGTTGCTTCGTCAAAAAATAAAATATTATTTTGAAGGAATCGGTCACGTTTAACGCTGTTCTACCCTTTTTCGTCGAGCGAAGATGTGAGGTCCCTCGTCTATTCCATAAAATATCTCTGCACGTAATACTCGCTTAGAGCGAATACGTACGATTTAACGTCAAATAGTTCTGTCTAATTTCAACGCTCAATGAGATTGAACTTTGTCTCGTACGTCTTCTGCAACACTGGCCCCGAATTTGTGCTATTGCGTTAATATAATGTAACTTTTCATTACATTAAATGACAAGAAAAATAACTTTTACATGTTTCTATAGAAACGAGCACAACCTTTAACCCCCCAACGTTTTTAGGGCTATACTTTAACAAAATGTGGACCGCCACTGGAATCAAACGTCTATTCTTAAACTTTTTCATCTCTCTGTATTTCTTTGTAAATATTTTATTATGGATTTCAATATTGAATATTTAAACTACATTTTCACAAATATTAAAAACATCTTTATTATTAAATTACAATTTACAAATGTTGTTGTTAGAATCTAGTGATAAACTGTCAATGTCATTATGTAAAGTCAATGTATATTTAATATAAATAAAATTAGTCAATACTCTTTAATATTTATTATATAATTTACAACGCGTATATCAGCACGAACTCTGGATAATGGCAAGTGGTGATAGTGCTACCAACAATGCAAGTCGTTACTCTAATAATTCGGATATGAATTTACCAGCTTTATATCTTCGTGGTAAAGATGAATATGTATCCTGGAAATTTAAGATGAGAAACTATATCTTGCATGAAGATCTCTGGGAGACTATTGAAGGATACCCTGAAGGAGATAATACTTCTACAGAAATAAAAATGCGCAATGATCGAAAAGCTTTGTCAAAAATGTGTTTAACATTAGATGGCCCTGCGATAACTCATGTACGTAGTTGTACTTCAGCGAAAGATGCTTGGAATGCTTTAAAAATCGCATATGAAGATAGAGAAATGGGCAGATCATTAAACTTAGAACGTAGATTGCTTAGATTGAATTTAGAGGACTTTTAAAATATGGAGTCATACATAAATGCTGTACTGAGTATTGTTCAAGATCTTGATGACATTGGAAAGAAGATTGACGATGCTTCAGTGGCAGCAATTCTGCTTGGAGGTTTAACTGAAAGATATGAACCAATGATTATGAGATTGGAGAATAGCAATATTCCAATAAAACGTTCAAAGGAAACTCAAAGTCTATCCCACAACTGTTTAATTTAATGTTGCAACTAGTTTCGGTCCTATAGGACCATCATCAGGCTGAAATAATTACAATATAATAGAAAGAGGATCTTAAAAGTATTATATCAAGTTAAAAATTCAATACAATTCCTTACAAATTGTTAACAAAATTGAACCAATAATACAAATAATATGGAAAGTTACAATCAAATGTCAAAATATATCAAAACAATAAACAAGAATAATACTATGAAACTACAAATTATTGTTCACATAATTAAGCAAAATGAAATAATATAGCAAAGTTAACATTGTTAAATTTGAGTTTACACTAAAAATACTTTATCCCTTGATTGATTTTTACGATAAGACGTTTGAAAATTATTCATTAAAATTAGCTTTTCGTAAAAAAAAAAGAATTTTAAGTATAAAGACGTTGAGCTAACCAAAGCGTCTCTTGATTTTGTTGGTTACCACACCGAATGTTACAAAAAAGTAACAGTTTTACCAAATAAATATCATAGAGAATTTGAAGAATTTCGTACGGAGAATACAGTGAGTACATTTCACAGCTGCCGTGTTGCGTCCTTTTCTATTTCATTGGATAGTTACATTAGACCTCTCTGTCGCTCGATCCCCAGTTCGGCGAAAATTTTAATCTTTAAAAATCGGCAACCCCTATTAGGACCAATATTTTTGCCGACAACCTTATATCAACGTGTTAGCCATAAAACAGCGCTCATGATGATATAAAATTTATTTATTTATCATGTTAAGTGAAAGAACCTAAATTCAGCACACCTGTTTATACCTGTCAACCTAGTAGTCTGTCCAGGTAAAAAATCGGCAACTTATCAATTGCACAATCTACAGGCTTCATACTTTCTGTTGGTATGAGATTTTTTTATTTATCTCGTCGGTACATTTTAACAAAAAAAATCATTTTTTAAACAATTATTAAATATAGCCTGTCCAGGATTTTTTCTGTCAACCTATTTTTTACTTAATATTTAGTGTATTAAATTTAATATAAAACATGTTTCATTCATTTATCACCTCGGTGAAGGTCGATTTAGGTCCGGATCTTAGACTATTAGTAAAGTCTACATGAGGTGATTTACTTTCATTTAGTTTGATCTTCCACTTTTGTGTCCATTGTTTAAATTTATCAATTGCATTTTGTAGTATACTAGTTGTTTCTATGTTGTGTTTGCCAACTGCCAAGAGGGCTGTATCATCAGCAAATGTAGCTACAGTATTTTCATCTAACTCTGGTAGGTCACAAGTATAGAGAAAGTACAGGACCGGACCCAAAACGCTACCCTGTGGAACCCCAGCTTTTATTTCTTTAAGATCAGAATAGTCACCTTCCTGCTTGATCCTAAAGTATCTGTTGGTTAAATAAGATCTTAACACTTTTGTGTGTGGTCTAGGAAGCATAGAGTGTAGTTTATGAAATATCCCTTCATGCCGGACCTTGTCTAACGCTTGCGCTTTGTCCAATAATACAGCTGAGCAGACTTTCTTATCTTCTAATGCATTTTCAATGATATTAGAAACTCTATGGAGTTGATCTATAGTGGAGTGTTTTTGCCTAAAACCGAACTGATAGTTTGGAATTAGGTTTTTTCTTTCTATAATTGGTTGTATTCGTTTGAGGAGTAACTTTTCAAATAACTTAGAAATAGTAGGTAGTAACGAAATTGGTCTATAAGAAGTGACCAGATGAGGTGGTTTAGCTGGTTTTGGGATCATTACTATTTCGGCAACTTTCCATAGTGACGGTACATATTTTAATCTAATTGCAGCGTTGATAAGATAAGTCAATTTTACAAGAGCTTTCCTTGGGAGCTGTTTTAATATTTCTCCTGTAATTAATTTTCTACTTACGTCAAAAAAACAACAACAAATACCCTGACAGTAATCAATCAGAGATACAAGTATTGTACAGATTGTACATGTAATAATGAATAGGTAGTGTATTCTACATATGGAGCAGATTTGAAATAACTTTTAAATAACATTAATTAAAATTATGTATTACATTAGATATTTATTATTTTACTCCTATTTATTATTTTATAAAGTGTAATTTAACAATGAAGATGTTTTTAATATTTGTGAAAATGTAGTTGAAGTACCTATTCAATATTGAAAATGGCATTTTAAAGGGTGGCTGTATCTTCCATAATAAAATATTTACAAAGAAATACAGAGAGACACAAAAGTTTAAGAATAGACGTTTGATTCCAGTGGCGGTCCATATTTTGTAACTTTTTTTGTGTGCACCATTGTACAGGGTGTTTCTTAAGTAATCTTAAATATTATATGGGGCGCTTCCTTACTCAATTTTAAGACAAAAAGTTCATATAAACATGTGTGATAGGTGTTGTCGTTTATGAGATACAGGGTGTTGTACGTGAAATTAATTTTTCTTGGTGACGCTACTGATTTATATTTTTTTATTATTTTATTACAAGCAACATGTGTTAAACATAAAGAAAAAATAATACATTTCAGAGCAAATGTTCAAAATGTCCACCTCCAGCTAAAATGCAAGAATCCGCTCGATGTCTAATGGATTGTCGAATACGTTCGAAGATACCAGGATTGTTACGAATAACATTACAGCCGTCTATGATACGATTTTGAAGATCTTGTACGTTTAATATCAGTGTTGTGTAAACAAGCGATTTCAAATATCCCCACACACAAAAATCCAGAGGATTGTGTCCAGGTGATCTAGGGGGCCACGGGTGTGGAGATCCTCGTCCGATCCAATGGCCTGGAAAAACATTATTTAAAAACTCACATTTGACACTTGTCAACATTATTTCAAAGGCCACTTAGAATAAGCATGTTTTTGCGTATTACTTCTAAAAACCAGTAGCGTCACCGGGAAAAATTAATTTCACGTACAATCAGAACTGACTTATTACAATAAATTCAACACCCTGTATCTCATAAACGACAACACCTATCACACATGTTTATATGAACTTTTCGTCTTAAAATTGAGTAACGAAGCGCCCCATATAATATTTTAGATTACTTAAGAAACACCCTGTATATAGGTAAGTGGGATTCAATCAACATATTTTTGACCCCAGGATCTGTGGTATAATTTATGACCATTCTTTTCGGGACACCCCGTATTAAGACACTTTTCAATGTCTTTATGTATTATTTTAAATACAAATTTGAAGAATTGCATAACATCGTGTATAACTTAATCTGTTGTATACATGCAAACAATGAATTAGCTTTCACTGAATAGAGAATCTTTTTTTAGCTCTTTTATCGATTATGAGATTTAATACTTAATAAAATTTGGTGGTTAAATGGTGCACATTTTTTCACGATTATCGAAAGGAAAACCACTTTAAACTTTATAAAAATGAAGCAATTGTTTTGTCGATCAAGAGGCTTCAATACAGCGGACACTCGACGCTACTACTCGTATAGGTACCTTTGTGGGAGTTATTCACAGGCGATGGAGTTTATTTGAAACAAAAAAAATCCTTTCACGTGTATAAAAATACGTTTTACAGCCTTGAGCTATACAGAATTAACAAAATAAACATAAAAACTCGTTAAGGGAAAGTGTAATTACGCGAGTTTCTTATTTTTTTTGGTGATTCCTAAAATCACATCTGCTATTGTTTAATAGAACCACTTATATCATAATTAATTATTATTTAAGAAGAATATAAAACTTAATCAAAAAAATAATTAGGCATCATGAACGACTAAAAGAAATTATCTTAATCGTTGAAGAAAGAAAAAAACGTTTTCTAATTATCCCATCGACTCGCTTGACCTCTCATTTTGTTTGCATTTTAATAACCTTCAACTTTTTTTAGCATCTCATCGAGATTTTTCCTGTTCTTTTCGAGTGATTTATAAAAACGCAAAAAGCAAGATATACAGTCCGTCTATAAATTCATTATTGGCTAAATGAACAATAAAATTAGAAATTCCCAAAACAGGTCGAATTTTGATTTCAATTTACTATTGTTTCAATTGTTTATACAGGGTGAACCACATTATTCCATGAAATGCACCGAGATCGTGAAACTATTTCACAATCTACGGTAAGTAGAATAGAGCGAATATACAGAGAATTAGGATATGTGAGGGATGCGCAGCAAAGCAAGGTAGACCAAAAATTGATGAAAATATTCAACAAGCTAAAATCCACATTGTACACATCTAGGGATTTTGGTATTGGAAAGTCTTCAGTATCAAACATTTTCAAAAAAGTAAAATACCATCCTTATAAAGTACGTCTCATCCATGAATTGGCTGAAGACGACTTTGACCGAAGAACTGAATTCTGCGAGTATGTGATGAACCAAAATAACAATTTCTTTGATAACATTTTATTTGAACGGTCATGTTAACCGGCAAAACACCCGTTATTGGTCTGATAAAAATCCACATTGGATGCAAAAGTACCATACGCAAAGACCACAGAAAACTAACGTATGGGATGGTATTGTGAAAAATACAATTATTGGTCCGTATTTTTCTGATGAAAACTTAACAGGAGCATTATATCTGGATTTCCTACAAAATACATTAATTGCTGATCTGATCCAGCTTTTTCGTGATATTCAAATACCCACTAATGTAGACCGCAGAATCTGGTTTCAACAGGATGGCACACCGCCACATTTCGAAGTAGCTGTGCCCGATTGTTTAAACACAACTTTTCCACAAAGGTGGATAGGAAGAAGGAGACCCGTGGAATGGCCTGCTAGATCACCTAATCTGAACCCATTAGACTTCTTTTTATGGGGTTATTTAAAATCTAAAGTCTGCTTAATATGGAAATATCCCTCAACTACAAGACCGAATCAGACAAGAAATACAGAGCGTATGAATGTTCGTCTCCTTCTACCAATAGTTAAACTCAATCGTTAAGGAGATGGGAGGTAAATTCGGCACTTCTGCAGCACCCCAAAATACACTCTTTTGTCGCCCTAGAAATTGTAGCACCAAAACATTTTCTAAACTCCCAGTTACATAATTTTGTTGAGCAAAAATTTCGCCACTTCGGCCAGCAGAGAATATTAAATCCTATATTTGAAACTCTACTAAACTCTTTTCGAAATGACTCTCTCATTCAATACTTGTTCTAGTCTTGAACTGATAATTTTAGGTAAAGTATTTCTAGAACTCTCCTCATGTACGAGGGTTGCCTATTATATTTCGGAACTTGGCAACCCTGGTGTTGCAATCAGGCAACTGTCAGCTCTATCGTACAGTTGGACATTTTTGAGGTTATACGTACAAAGAACGTTTTGACATACGAGCGCTATTTGTGTTGTTTACAGTAACTTATAAGATTCATCTCGGCCCAAAAATGGAAAAAATGGAATTAAATGGTGAACATTTTCCTGCGATTATTTTTTACAACTTTCGACGTGCATTAGCTCAACAACAGTGCATGAACTTAATTCAATTTTTGCTGATGAAGTTCCATCAATGACCAGTGTTTATCGATGGTATGGTGAATTCAAGCGTGGCCGTAGTTCACTCCAAGACGAATTTCGTGCAGGTTCCGAAAACCATTGATGCTGTGCGCGAACTTATATTGCAAGATCGTTATGTGACCTATCGTGAGATTGAGACAATCTTAGACATTAGTGAGACCAGCATACATTCAATATTGCATAAATATTTGACGGTGACAAAAATTTGTTTGCGTTGGATACCACACAATTCGTCAATCGCTCAACAAAAAGGCTCGTGTCGATTGGTCGAAGGAAATGCTCAAAAAAGACTATCGCGGTGCTTCGAAACACGTCTATGACATCGTGACAGGTGATGAATCGTGGATCTACGCGTATGAGCCCGAAAGTAAACAGCAGTCTACTGTATTGGTGTTTCAAGATGAGCGCAATCCATCAAAAGTTGTTCGCGCACGAAGCACTTCCAAGCAAATGATCGCCTGTTTTTTTAGGAAAAACTGGACGCAACCATACCACTAGAACAACGGAGAACAGTCAAATCTGAGTGGTACCCAACCATTTGTTTGCCAGCTATTTTCCAAGAAATCAAGAAAAACCAACCGCCAAAGACGGATCACTCTTCACCACGACAATGCGAGCTCCCACACATCGGCTCAAACAACTGCATTTTTGAGCACCCAAAACATCGATTTGATGATTCATCCGCCGTATAGTTCTGACTTGGCACCGAATGACTTCTTCTGTTCCTGTATGTAAAAAATTGAGAGGTCAACGTTTTTCGACACCTGAGGAAGCGGTTGCTGCATTCAGAATGCGTGTTTTAGAGATACCTCAATCAGAGTGGGAAAAGTACTTCGACAATTGTTTCAAACGCATGCAAAAGTGTATAGATCTTCATGGGAAATATTTTAAAAAACAATAAAGTGATTTTCGATTATTAACATTTGTTTTTGTTCTATAATCCCGAAATATAAAAGGCAACTGGATGAAAAAAAACTGCAGTTCCTAAAAATATCAACGCAGAACAAACCTAAAATCCTTTTTTTAAGAGCAATCTTGCTATACTAGTCGTCGACGAGTGGCCCGTGGCTATAGCATATGTTCCTTTTATGTCGCAAATTCTTAATTAATCCCTCGAGGAAAAGAGATTTCAAGACGTAGAGGGTGTATAAGAAAAAAGTCTTCAGCTCCTTAATATTTTGTTTAAGAAAATTTTAATAATTTGGCAGCTTTCCACATTTTTCGAGCAAACAGGTTAACATTCTGAGTAATGTTTACGAGTATTAAATAATTTATTTTAATATTTAAACTTCTTAGACTTAGACTTCCACTGTGAATGAAAGTTCTATTGGGGCTTACCCCTAAGTTACTGTCTTTCTAAGAACAATAAATAACTGAACGGTTAAACTAAACTTCCATTATTTACTCGAAAAATACGTTTTAAAATTCAATTACAGCTGTTTCGCTAATAACTAGCATCGTCAGATTGACTACACTTTTATGAAATCCGTGGGCTTCAAATGATGCAAACCAAATGTATTGATCCTCAGTTTCTCAAATTCTCGGCAGCTAATATACGAGGCATGTTTTTAAAGTACGCCTCCGCAGCGCTGCAATTGCCGTTTTGCTCATGCTCGTAGTGCAAATACATCAATTAGGAAACCAAAGACGCCATTACGACGCCGTTTGATCGCGTCTTCGTTTGTTTACGTGATTTAAAATGCCGCCGATTATCGAGATCCGCGGCCTTTAAATTTAAATGCGTGCTGCATTCATTTTCTCTGTGCTAAAGGCTTAAAAGCAATTCACATTAATCGTCAAATCAGTGAATTTTATGATGAAAACATTATGAGTAAAAGAAATAGGTTAGGACCTTCAAAGACGGTTCACAATTTCGTTCTAAAAAATTTGCCGCTGCATCAAGAAGTGGTCTCTACGAAATTGCGGCTGAATGTTTAAATTATCGGAATCTGTGTTCACGGTAGGTACCGAAAATGTTAAATGATGAGCACAAAACCAAACGACTAACCTAACCTAACCTAACCTAACCTAACCTAACCTAACCTAACCTAACCTAACCTAACCTAACCTAACCTAACCTAACCTAACCTAACCTAACCTAACCTAACCTAACCTAACCTAACCTAACCTAACCTAACCTAACCTAACCTAACCTAACCTAACCTAACCTAACCTAACCAAACCTAACTAAACCTAACCAAACCAAACCTAACCAAACTTAACCTAACTTAACCTTATTTCGTTAAAGATGATAATCAGAATCCACTTACTGTCAACCAAGAACGTTATAGAGAGAAAATTATTATATTTTTTGTGAGAGATCTAAATAACTTTTGCCGTGCACGAAATCTACAGTTTCGCACACAATGGTTCCAACAAGATGGTGCGCACCTTACACTTACTCCGTCAGCATTTCGATAATAGAATAATTTCTCGGGGAACAGACTTCGAATATCCTTCTCATTCACCTGATCTGAAGCCACCTGACGCATACATTTGGGGCATAATGAAGGAAACAATATTTCATTCGGAAAAACCTAACCTAACCTAACCTAACCTAACCTAACCTAACCTAACCTAACCTAACCTAACCTAACCTAACCTAACCAAACCACAGTAACTAGGTCGATGGTTTTTTAAACCATATACCATAACGTCCAGGCTTGCGGCAAACTTCTTTGATGACGGCATACAAAATCTGGTTCCAAGAAACGACAAGTGCCTTAATAACAATGCTCTTTCAGGTAAAAGTTGTTACGGGTTAAAAATCAAAACAGGTTCAAAAGTTTAAAAGGTTTATTTAAAATAATTTTAACAATAATATAATTTGTAATGTTTAAATTCTTATTTTTGTATCCTCATTTTTATCAGAAGTAATAAAACATTCTATACTATTTAGTTAGTTGCTTAGCTTACCAGATCTAAGACCGGTGACCTTGTAGCCAAAAGGTCAAGACCATCTTCTTATCGGTACTACCACCAATTGTCAACCGGATATCTCTTTCGTTTTTTTGAATGGTTCAACAAATTTAGCATGTGCTAAAGTAATACGAAAATTTTCGGAAATAAACTTTCAAAAAAATAACAAAAGTTAAAGAAGCATCTTTAATCCAAGGCTGATTAACACTTCTAGTGGATATTTGTTTTTTTAACTAAGAGATAATCACTTACCAGGTCACCTTCCACCCTTCTGGTAGTCTTCTATTTTAATGTATCAATCTTCTTTTATCTCGGACAACATAACACTCCGTATATCATCAACTTTCTATGTTTAGACCTTTCATCATGTTTCATGTTTTTAGACCTTTTAATTCTTATGGGTTTAGCCATAACCCAGTCCCATAGAACCTAAAGTGTAGATTAATTAGAAGAATTTGTTATGGTCTACTAGTATATCGTCTATTACCTTATTTACATGGTTCAAACAGGGGATTAATAGGCACCTATATGACAGCAGTGAAATTGAACTATTTAATCCATTCCTGAATTCTTGGATGATTCTGGCTGTATCCTTCTAGTTAGAAACTAGACACACCACAGTGAAGGCTTATTAACTTTAGAACACTACACAGTAAACTAAGAGGACACCTACATAGACTGGAAATTGAGGATAAGGCAAGACCTCTACAACTTGGAGCACACGAAATAGAAGAGGATGACTTACCTAAACTGATGCCGATCGACATCCTAACCTTCATAAAGAAGATAGGATTAGAGGAGGTGCTTTAAATACGGGAAAACCCATCGTCTAAGCAATTAAGGGGGCACAATAGATTTCACAGGTCGCAGTGGACAACCCCTACATTACATTACATGTGCAGAAGTGGACGAAATAATGCTCTTTCAGGTAAAAGTTTTATTTGAAAATTTACTTGTTGATTTTTTTTATATCAAATGGTACTTACTTTAAAAACATGCATCATACTTTTTCATTTTTTTTATGAAATTTACAGTATTTTTTCTTAAAATAATAGGGGAAGCTTCAGAATTAATGAGGAATTTACTTACAGCATCAAAAAGGCAATTTCCATCTCCAGTTATTGAAATTTTTGTTAATTTTGACATCAAAACATCTAAAACGTTTTGTTTTTAAACTTCGTATTTTTTCAAATAAACTTTTAGCTTTGGGAAACTTTCATTTATGTATGGGATTTTTCTTTAATAATTATATTTTCTTACTTAATGTATAAAAAGGAAGAAACTATTTTTTTAAATGCGACAGTATCTAGTCACTAATCTTATGACAATTTTTAGCTCATGACTGCTTATATTCAGCAATTGCTGAGATCTTTTCTTACGAGTGCCTTTGAGTAGACCGTCCCAAAAACTTTAAAGTTACCCCTTTGGCAAGAACAATAATGACAATGACAGGGCAAAAAGCATAATACAAACAATGCGTCCTCTTACAAAGTCTATAAAATTAAAAAACGTCAATTTTAAAGTAGTACTGTTTAAACCACTCTCAAAGGAATATTTCAGTTTTAAGCAATCCATATTTTGAGCTAGGATTCTATTTTAGTCTTGACGAAACCGACTAAATCTCATTTTACATAAATTTCGATGCTCTACACCCGAAAACTAGAGGTTCCCTTGGGAATCCAGACGTTTCTAAGCTCCTCTCCTTTTAAACGTATTATCACGCTTTAAGAACGACTGACAGCCTGAAAGGCTGCTCTGTATTTCATTAAAATTGCACAAGTTTTCCACAAAATACGTTTTAAATTAATTGACTATGTTGTCTTGTCAAAGTTTTAAGGAGTTGAAATAAAAACATAATCTCCAGAGTTCCCAGTCTCTATTAACATTTTAAACACCGAAAACCGCTTTTTGTTTTATTTTTTATTTACATTTTGTTCTTGGTAAAGAGATGAGGCGATTTTAAATTTTAAAAGTTATCTACGGGGAATTCAATTACGGCCCCATTTTGTTGCTCTCGAAAGGACAAAGTTTTTTTTAACAATGTCGTTTTATTTGCTCGAGAAAATGTTTTAATAAAAAAAGTTTGCCGATCTTAGCAAATTTGTTACTATTTCCACGAGATTTTAAACGGGTATCCAGCTCTAGTCTACCGACAAAAGTTTATTCTTCCTCGCGGATGTTGCTTAGGACAATAATTCTTTGCCTGTTTGAGAAAATGCCAAGAAAAGTAATAGTATTATGAAGAAAATTAAAGTTAATAGCATAAAGTATAAAATTAATCCCAGCTATTATTAAAAGTTAGATGAACATTTAACGAAAAAATATACAGGGTGTCCCGAAAAGAATGGTCATAAATTATAACACAGATTCTGGGGTCAAAAATATGTTTATTGAACCCCACTTACCTATATACAATAGTGCACACAAAAAAAGTTACAGTTACAGTTATTTTAATCTGCAACGTATGTAGAATATACTACCTATTCTACCTATTAATTATTACATGTAATAATTGAGTAGACTCTGATTGATTACTGTCAGGGTATTTCTTGTTGCTTTTTTGACATAAGTAGAAAAGTTTTTCTAGTTAATAACTCAAAATATTTAAGTATGACCTTTTAAACATTGTAAAGTAAAATAAACTATTTTGATATATTTTCTAGATAATATATGTTACTGTTTCGCGATTCATTATATGTGCAATTTTATTATACAGCGTGTCCATGGATGGGGTATATATATATATATAATTCTTGATAAAAAGTTGTGGGTAATTATTTACAAAAGCTGCTCCTGACTTCTATAAAAATAGTTTATTTATTTATTGTTAACAAACAACGAATTAAGTATTTATTTAGTGCGTTCATTTATACTTTGGTTAAAATTAATTTTTAAAGTTCGATCGCGCTGTGACTTTTAGCAGTATGGCATCTGCAAGTATTAATACACGACCAATAATAAACGAAATGCATGAAATTTACATAAGGAATATAAAGTGAAAACTTGTAATGATAAGTTTGCCAAAAGTGTAACAACACTTAAGCCCTTTTATGCAAGCACAAAAAAAGGTGAAGTGGCGAACTATTGACACTGGCTAAATGAAACAGATGCAATAAAAACTAGTTTAACCAGCACTTCCAGGCTAATCTCAGGGATGGGATCACTGCTGGTGTTACTAAGGGTAGGTTAGGGAAGGTTACATCACACTTTATCTTAATATTTGAGCGCCACCTATGTTTTGATTTTTACTCCTAACAAAACAAGGAAAACAATGGAACGACAATAGGTGCAATCCTACCAAATGTTAAGATATTATGTTCGATAAGGTATTGTACAGTGACACTAAAAGACAGAAATAATTTTATATAATTTAATAGTTACAAAAAAAATAATGAACAATCTTGAATTGATATTTTGACAAAGGTTGTATATTAATATTGAAATAATGAATTGATAACAGCTAGTTATTGAAAAGAAATTATGTGAAGTTAAATGTATATATATATAATGATGATGTAAATAAAGTTAACAGAAATTACTCAAAAGTTAAAGTGGATTACTTACAAGTTAGTTGTGACTCTACGTTTATTAAAAACCCTTATTTTAATCACATTGATTGTTCCGACTGATTATTCACCAGCTCCTGACGGTAATAGGGCACTGGTTGTACCGTTTAATCCCTGGGGATGACAGGTTTCTTCAGCCCTTTGTGTCCACTCAGGAGTTTCAACATCACTGGTCTTGGGACTCAAGTTCGGACCATATCATGAAAATATGATTAAAGTAATTAGAATTGTAAATAGGGTTAATAAGCACCAGCACTATGAAATCTAGATTATTTGGTTTTACTTTTAAGTAATTTCTTAAGTAGAACAGCTACTAGGGATATGATATCCCAGCAAACCCTAGTATATAACTAGTATCTAATGATCATAAAAAAAATTAATACATCTATAATTGTTTAAATACAAAAGAATCACAGCTCAACATGAGCTAAACATGTTCAGAAACTAAACATTAAACAATAATGCTTAACTAGATATTATTTACTAAATCCAATGTAAAAATTACAACAAAAAATGAAATTAAATGTGTAGTATGAGTGTTTCATGAACTATACTTAATATATCCCAAAGGTTTCACTAAAAGTTAATACTAACTATCAAAATTGAATATCCAGAGGTGGTTATCAAACACAAATGATAAATTCAAACAATAGTTACCAAACAAGATATTGTTTAATACCAAACTCTGATATTCACATACCAGTAACGAACAGACATTAAAATATAAAGTAATATATAATATAGTAATGGTAGTGCTGACACTTAGATTCAGGTACAGTTATTATCAAATTGGCTTTACAGACAATCAATAAAAGAAAAGGAATAAGTTAACCTCATGCAGTAAGGAAAACTCAAATGATTTCCCAAACTCTCGGATTGAAAATAACGAGCAAGGTATGTAATTCTCTCCAAAAAGAAATTGCAAAAATGCAATTAACATATATTATTAAAATAATAAAGAGAAGTACATACCTGTCTCATCCTGAAACTTCCAGTGAACAATCCGGCAGCCAAAGAAATCCTGAGATGATCACCTCGTGGCAAGGTAAAAGTTATCTGAAGTTATATATCACTTCCACAAGGTCGTAGCTGAGGCACATCTTCCAATCAATCTAACAAAGGATTTAAAAAAACTGAGAAGGTCGGTAATTAAATCACATTTAAATACGATAAACTGGTTAGACAAAACTTAGATATTAATCAAAGGTTAGCAACCCATCTGATTACAAAAATATGTATTGAATTCGATAAATTGAATATATATTATTTTAAATTGCCATCAAAATAACTCAAATCTATAATGATTCAATAAATAAATAGCGATTTAATACGATACCGACATTTTTTTTAAAAAGCCAATCTTTTCATAACCAACCCTTCTCCTCGTCAGCCAACCTTTCCAACCGGCGTCCCGGTCAAGAGAGCGACCTCAGCGAGCCTCTGCATTTTTCAAATCTCTTGCTACGTTCGATTTCCGATCTAGCGTTCGATGTTATTAAACTAGAACAATTCTGCATTGATAAATCGAACAAGAGATATACAACACACATAACACCTGTTAAGACAAAATAAGTACCTACATTATATTATTTATAGCTTACCTTCAACTAGCTATCGTCACTATGGGTTATCACAAATTATAAAATTATGTTTAATAAAATAAACAATAAAATGTAACGAGTTATCGTTACAAACTTTTAAATTTTATTAGAAAAATATTAAAAAAGCATTATTACACTAATTGAATTTATTTAATTACCTTTAATGATCACATCCAAATTCCAGATTATCAGAAACTCTACACTTAGCACATATATAGTGTTTTGTTTAATAATCCTATGTTTTAACAAAAACTACACATCTGACATTATATATTTTCGGACACCGAAACGTGGAAACTGCCCAATATCAGCCTTGTTTGACCAAATGCTTTGTAAAAAACTGCAATGATCACAATTAGCCATTTTCTAAACTGACGTATCGGATTTATTCGATGTTTTTTCATACGAGATATCTGATTGGTGTATATAATTCTGTGGTTGTGACAAATATTTATGTTAGTCGATATATCGATATATGTATTGTTATATATTTGTTTGTAATGATAAATAATTAAAAAATACTCGCTCCCCGACCATCTGACGCAGATCAAAGTGTATTTTATGTTAATATCGCTTATTTTAATAACACAACATACGCATGATCGATTTTTTCACAATAATATTTTGTTTTCTGATGAAGCAAAATTTACAACTAACGTTTCTTCCTAAAAGTGTCGATATTGGGTGCATTCAACCGAAAAAAACGATTGACAGCACTTGCAAGCGCTGAGTACAAAGTAAACAGTTGACCAGGACACTGCTAACTTTAATGAAGCGCTGACACAATCTGTCATTTTGCTTATAGTATTATTAAAATTATGTCCGCCTATAATATTATTAAATATATTCGCAAAGGACTAACTGAAATAGTCAATTTGCTAAAAAATTTAATGTTTGGTGTGCGGTTTTACTGTATCAAATAATCGGACCGTATTTTCCGAAAGGTATTTGTATTTGCTCTACAACTAATATCTGAATTAAAAAATATTCTCTTTGAGCATAGGCGCAACATGTTCTTTCAACATGATGAATGTTCGTCACATTCGACTTTGCTAATTAGAGGATGGCTGAATATTTTCCTGGGCGATGGGTAGGACTTTATGGACCAATATTTTTTCCAGCTTACTGGCCAGATGTTTTTTGTTCACTTAGTGTTTCTTACATTATTACTCTGTATTGTTATTTCTCATATTGATTATAATTTTTGAATTGCTGTAAAATATGTATTAAAGAATGACAATTTGAAAATTATTTATTAATATTGACGGTTACTTGTTACGTTGTAAACGTCACTTACTAGATTAATACATTATTTTCGAACTTATTAAACAAATATGCAACAGAAAATTTGTAATTTTTCCTTCGATTATGAAGGGTAAATAAAACAACAATATATATGTAAAAAAGTGTATTAGTGATTAAGAATAATAAAAAACTCATTCATTTTAACGTAACTTCCAAGCTTATTTAAAAAAATTAGGTTTTTAATCACAATGACGGTCGTTTCATTAGAATTAGCATCGCCAGATTGACAGCGAAACGGTTGTCATTGTGGTTAAAAACCTAATTTTTTCAAATAAACTTGGAAGTTACGTTAAAATGAAGAGTTTTTTATTAGTCTTAATAAGATGGACTTCCAAAAAGTAAGAGTTATTACAATAAATTGTATTAGTATTGTTTAAATAAAAACAATTTTAAATATTTGTATATCTAATTTTATCTTTAATTGTATTTAAAACATTTTTCAGGATTTTAAACTGTAGCATAATTAGTGGTCATTATGAGAAATAGCATTGGCAAATTAACTGTGTAAATTTAGATTAATTAAACAGAATTAGGTTAAAATAATAAAAATGATTCATTGCAAAATTCTGTGAATAGCAAAATACAACAGACCCTGTTATTAATCTAATTGTTGCTGCTGGTAATTTAATATATAAGTAATTATTGTACATTTTTGTCAATATGCAAATCTGTTTAAACAACCAATACTTGTATATTGTACTACTTTATTTAAATGAATTTATTTTTATGTAAAATAATATCTTAAAATAATATCATCAACTGCTGGTAATGTTTTTATATATCTTATTAAAATATATTGACATACATTTTCAATTTCTTCCTTATTTATCTTTTCCGCGTTCTCGCTTCGTTCCTTTTTTTCAATTTCTTTATTTGATATTAATGATAAAATTGCAAAATTGTATGCCATTCCGCAATAGTTATCAACTAACAATGCCTTGAATTTTCATTAACTTCGCTTGCAAATACTCCGAATACTCAGACGGGTTTTCTTATTGAAAAGATGCAACGGAATTGTCAGGCTGGGACTAGTTCAAGAAATGTATTCTTGTCAGTAAAAACACAAAAAGAATAAATTTTGGTTTGAAACTTAATAAAGTATAGAATTAGGAAATATTCAGACAAAAAATTTAAGTTTAATTACCAAAAATGTTGTTACTCTTAAAGTAATGCTCTTTTAAAACCGTATATTAATATTAGCCTTAAAAAGTAAATATTTCACAGTGTTTATTTATTTATTTATTTATTTATTCATTTATTTATTTATTTATTTATTTATTTATTTATTTATTTATTTATTTATTTATTTATTTATTTATTTATTTATTTATTTATTTATTTATTTATTTATTTATTTATTTATTTATTTATTTATTTATTTATTTATTTATTTATTTATTTATTTATTTATTTATTTATTTATTTATTTATTCATTTATTATACAAAAAGGCCAAAGGCCTAATTACATATGAAGGGTCCACTGCAATAATGATGAATGTCCTTTGTTTACTGTTCCGAGCAGAGGCTGATTTAGGCCTGATGCCGCTCTAGGCCCCTATTGATATGGCGCCCTTTTTGCTATATGAAATTGAACTTCGTTTAGACTACACTGCGCTCTTTAGTTGAGGGATACTCTACCAATCCATCCTACTCTAGTGTGGATTGAGTGAGGGTGATCTAGATCTAGTAACTTTCAAATATTTTGGCTTTTTGACGAAGATATGGCACTCTAAACAATTTGTCATATTTTTCCTTCTAGTACACTATTTTTTACAAGAAAAAAAGAACAATTTTAGATTCACTTTGTTTATTAAAGTACAAAGTTATCCAACTCCAAAAAAATTAAGCGGCATTGACAGACAATATTTTGATTTAACCTAGGTACATTAAAAAGATTATCAGCTTACAGTACGTACTGCCTAAATATAAACAACATTTGTTAAATAATTAGAACAACATAAATTAAAAAAAAGTTTAAAAAATAACAATATCTTAATATCAACCATATACCTTTGGTTTTTCACTTATTTATTACAATGACCTTTTATTTACAACAGTTTACACTAAACACAGACACTAAATTACAATTTAGAAGACCGACAGTGTGCGAAGTTTTTGAATATGATGAATTTTATGTTCTTCATTTCCCAAATTTTGGCGCCCCCGAAATTCTGGCGCCCTAGGGGGAAATCCGCCACTGGTTCCGAAATAATTGGGTTTCAAGTTTATAAACGATTAAAAAAAACTCAGAGTTATACATAAGAGAATAATTTTTATTTGACTTATAGGACATATATTATGGTATTCATTATTTGGCAAATAATCCTTCAAAGGTAACTTATGACTAATTAAAAATTAAATAATCTGAAGTAAGTCATAAAAATTAAGAACAATAACTATTACTGTCCACACTATGCTCAAAGTCAATATTGATAGATGTCCTATTTATTAAGAAAATTAAATAGTTTTAATTGACGTTTTATTTTCTAATTGCAGCATGAAGTTTATTATAATTAATATTCTTTCATTTCAGGCCTTCAAAATTTTTTTAGAAACTGCAGGTCATTATCGTCGGCTTCATATGAAAATTGCCCAAATTGTCCAAAATTATACAAGTTGGGTTTTTGTCACAATCCGGTTCATAATGATGATACCTACATGCACATCATTAAAACTTCCACAAAAAGTCAATAGATGTCGCTAAAATGGCCAAAAAGAATACTGCGTAACTCCAAAATATTCTGCAATCAACATGAATATTGCTTAACTCCATCATTTTGATAAATGCTGACATCACTTTGGAGGGTGTACATTATTACTCTTTTTTTTCGCATAGTATATATCTCAAACATTCTGTATTTTTGTGAAACAAGTGCAAAACTCATAGTTCATAATTTTACCATCATTGACTTCCACACTAAAAAAAGCAAACTGATTTGCTTCTATTATTTATAGATTCTTAATAACCAAGGTTTTACCACTAATCGACTTAGAAGACAAACCATCAATTATACTTTATAGTGACGGCTGCGGAGCCCAAAATCGTAATGTTGTACTGTCTAATGCTCTTTTGAATTTCGCCATACAGAATGATATCTGCATCATCCACAAATATTTTGAAAAGGGGCATACTCAAATGGAGTGCGACTCTACGCACGAAAATTGAAAGGAAGAGTAGGTAATTAACGTTCCTGCTGACTATGTTGAGATTATCAAAACTGCTAGAAAGATGCCGGGACCCTACTTTGTAGAATACCTACAGCATGACTATTTCAAAGATTTCTCGATAATATACTTTTTTAATTCGATTCGGCCTGGGTTCAAAGTTGGAGATCTCACTATTCAGGAGACCTTTCAAATACGTATATACAAAAAATCTTATATTCCTAAAAAAAATCAGTTTTTTGTGTCTCCTGTAAAATTAGTGTTTTGTGAGTTACGCACTTTTCATATGAAGCCAACGTTATACTTTTCATTGGAAATAGGCAGCCTGTCTTGATAAGCTAAACCTGGCAATTTAAATTCTCCCTCACTTATACCTTTTTTCATAGAGCGAAGACAAGCTACTGTATTAACCCACACTTGATTCCCGTGGACTATTGCTAAAATTTCTATGAAGCATGAGACGTGGATGTTTTTTCTCGACTCTAAATTCACACACAGGCCTTATGGAAAAAGGACAAGTTTTCTTATAAAACGGTTTTAGAAACGCAGTCCAGCCTTTGAACGCATCTTGTGAACATTCGATGACATCAAAAGGTTTCGGTCTTTATCGAGCTTCACACACATGTTCAGCCCATTCTTCAGGGAGTTCAATCCTGTTCCGATCACATTTCAGTGGCCTCTTATTGGAAATATAATTTTGACAGATTCTAAGCGACTGCAACAGTGAACTATGTAGTGTAACATTGTAAATATGGTGTAATTTTTTAAAATTTAAAATTTTAATTTAGTGAGAGTAACAACAAAAAAAACCAACAACAAAATAAATAAATATCACAAATTAACCTTCCAGTGCGTGAGATGGTCCCAAATAATTTATGTAAAAAAGTCGTCAACTGCATACAAAGCTCTCTCTACCAAGTATAATTTTAAAGCGTTACGAAATGCGATTATTGATAAAATGGACTTTATTTCCAAGGGTAGATTGTTGTGCATTTTCTTAGCGTTATAAAAAATAGAGCTTTTGATTAGTTCTGTGCGAGGTTTTGGTAAATAAAGGTCATACTCTGCACTTCTAAGAGGGTAGTTATGAGTTGGTCTATCTGAGATAGGTAAATGTTTCCGAATTAAGGAAATAGATTCAAAGATAAATAGGGATGGAAGTGTTAATATTTTATGTTTTTTAAAGAATTCCCTACTGTGAGTTTTAAAGCTTAGTTTCAGCGTATACCGAACAGCTCTCTTTTGTAATTTAAAAATATGTGACTCGAAGAGGGCAAAATAGACTGTTTTGGAAGCTGACAGGAGAAGCTCCCTAGATATTGTTCTCGGTGCGTAACAAGAAGAGCTTAGTTTTTGTGACAAAGCGTCAATGTGTACATCCCATTTTAGAGAGCTGTCAACGACTAGTCCCAAAAATCTCACAGAGTCAACGACTTCTATAGTGGAATTATTCAACATAATAGGTTGAATTGCAGATTTGTATGGTAAAACTTTCATCTTAGAAACGTTCAAACACATATGGTTAGAATCACACCATGATTTGATGATGGTTAAGTCATGTGAAACGATTCTATGAAGTTCGGTTATATCCGGGTGACTCCAAGAAAAGCTAGTGTCGTCTGCGAATAAACAAATTTTTCCGCCGATGCTCAAGTCAGCAATATCATTGATAAATAGCAAAAACAATATAGGACCCAATACCTAACCTTGTGGAACCCCATATTCTATCTGCTTGCATGAAGACCTTAATTAATTCATCAACTCGTACAAGCTGCAGTCTATCACTAAGAAAAGACTCGAACCTCCTGATCGAGGTGCCTCTAAATCCATAGTACTGCAATTTTTTAAGTAGTATTTTATGATCCACGCAATCGAAAGCTTTTGAGAAATCACAAAATATTGTAGGTATAGAGTTTTGATTGTTTAAGCTGGAGTAGACATTATTAAAAAGAGAAAACATTGCATCATTTGTGCATTTACCATTTAAAAATTCAAATTGATTTTTAGCTAGAATATTGTATTTAACCACAAACGAAAGAAGCCTTTTTTTACCAACCTTTCAATGATCTTGGATAACGTAGGAAGAAGCGTGGGCGATAGTTAGAAACTTGATCTTTATCACCTCCTTTATGCAAAGGAATGATTATGGCTGTCTTAAGGCAAGTAGGAAAAATACCAATTTGGAACGACTCATTAATCAAATTTGTTAGAAGATCTAATACACAGTCCCGCAGATTTGCGGACATTTTGAGGGTAAGCCCATCTACTCCAGATGTATTTTCATAACAGTGAATTCCCATATAATTTATTTTTATTTGGATTCTGATTCTAGTGATTTATATTTGACTGCAGTATTTTTATGTATTATATTATAATTTTCGCATAATAAAGGAAATAAATTAGACAAAACGGCGAAAGAAGTCACTTTTTGTTGAATTTTTATTAGTTTAACACAAATTTATTAATCCTGTAAATAAAAATTTCATATTTTCACTGAAAATTCGAGCTCTAGAAAGCGCACATCGTCATATCCTTAACACACTTCCTTTGTAGTCCCGATTTCAACGTGATGCACCGAAAAGCTCATAACAAGAAACTCTCTCTACCATATAATCTAGTTTCCCTGTTCTTGCTAGATAAATACTTATCTTGAATAGTAGTTGTATATACTTATATATTCGAAAATAGAAATTTTTGTTGCGGAAAAATAAGCATTTTGGTAGCTGTATTAAACCGTTAAAAACGCATACCGAATTTGTTTAATAGCTTTATGGAGGGCTTTTGGGAATATGTACGGAAATCTCTGGATTAAACGGGATTCCGTTCAGCAGATTTGCCCTGGAAACTGGAATGGTAATTATTCACTTACGAGTAGGGTTTCACACTAACGTAGTGTCAGTAAATATGTTACAAAATCTTCGAACAAGTTTGATAACAAAGAAAATAATTCATGGTATCAATGAAATTATTTGTTTCTTCTGGAAACCCAGAAATTATAAAAAGTAATACCACTAGTAATCGAATTTCCGCTATAAATCTGTCAATTTACTTCTAAATGAAACTGAGTTGCTTGGATAAAGTGTTTTCTAGTGGCAGAAAGTACTTGCAGCAACTAAACTTGCTTAAGGCTTTGTGTTTACATATTTTCAAGTTTATCATGTTTTAAAATACTGACCTGTTCTCTAATTTTGTCATCTAAGCAGTCAAATTCTACTGAATGCATTGAAAAGGTTAATTCTTTTAATGTATATGTCTAGAGCATCTCTTATTTTAAACCACTTTCTACTTTCCTCTTTTATCCACATCGTCGATCTGACGATGCTAAGTCTAGCGAAACGGCTGTCATTAAAGTTAATAAAGCAATTTTTTAAATAAATATTGGAAGTTTTGGTAAAACGAAGAGTTTTTGATTATTCTTAATAGTATGGACTTCCAAAAAGTAAGGTTTAGTACAATCAATTTGATTAAAACATCTTCGAGAGAAGAATTAACCCGATTTTATAAGAAGTTACAAGAGAAAAGGTGTAAGGCATCCCAAAACATCTGGTTTAACCAAGAATGTCTGAAGAAAAATTTGGTACCCAATTATGTAAACATAAAATGTAAAACTCAATCAAAAGAAGCACAAAAAGTAGTTAAAAAAGCACAAAAAATGTGGATAAAAGAGGAAAGTAGAAAGTGGTTTAAAATAAGAGATGCTCTAGACATATACATTAAAACTGTTCATTCAGAATTAACTTTTTCAATGCATTCAGTAGAATTTGACTGCTTAGATGACAAAATTAGAGAATATTTTCAAGTTTATTTGCGACGTAGTTAGAAGAAAATGGTTCCAAGTGCCCTAGTGAGTGCTGCTGAAATGCCTTGAAAGTAAAATCGCTAATTATTTAATATTACATATACACAAGAAAAATAGAAGAAAACTAGTTTGGGTTATAGATTCGATAATGCGCAGAAGTACTCTGGGTTTTTTCAAATGTTTTTCACGTTTTAATTTCTTCATGTGTTCTTTTATTTTTTAATTCCACAAAATTTCATATTTTTCGTATATTAAATTTATTGTACTAATCTGTGGAATTCCATCTAAGAATAATAAACATTTGAACTATACTTATATTTAAAAAATAGCTTTTTAAATGCAATGATACTACTTAGTGAAAATCTGTCAATGCTCGTTACCTGTCCCTGACCAGGGGGGAGTTGCATCCCCACTTATGTGGGTTCTCACCGTGGACACTCTACTCTGTCTATTAACTAGGGAAGGCATACCATGTCAAGGGTATTCCGACGACATGGTTATCCTGGCAAAAGAGACTCAGCATCAACCCCACCAAAACCACACTAGTAGCCTTTACAAGGAAAAAGGAACCTAATCAAAAATCATAAAAATAGGGGGGAACATCGTCGAGTGGAAAACGTAGTAGAGGTAAAATATCTAGGGCTAATCCTAGATAGCAGCTTACTCTGGAATAAACACAAAGACGAAGTAATACACATAGCAACAAAGGCCCTCATTGTGTGCAGGAACATTGCAGGGAAGAACTAGGGATGTAACCCATGTATTCTGCAATGGATGTACACAGCAATAGTGAGACCATTAATCACACATAGGGCAGTGGCTTGGAGCCCAAGGGCTAATCTGAGTACGACGAGGAAAAATCTCTTGATTCAGAGACTAGCCAACTTGCCCCACTGCTGCAATGGAGGTGATTCTAAACTTGACCCCACTGCACATTCTGCTAGAAAGTGAAAGGCAGAAAACAATATATAGAAAGATCAAAGAGGGAATTATTAGGGAAAAACCTCGACCACTTCAATTTGATCAAACTTGGGAAATGCCCTCTAGATGATATGCCAAAGAAATTCAACTTTGTGAGAAAATTCATCACAAAGTTGAGTAATAAATCTGAATGGGATGAAGACACCATACAGAATTTAAACCAGAATGCCATGTGGTATACGGACGGTTCCAAGCAGGAAAGCTTGGGCACATACCCCAGCAACATTCAAGCAGAAGTCCGCGCCATCAAAAGATGTGTGTAATTCAATATTGGAAGAAACTACCGCAGACAAGAGATTGTGATCATGTCGGATAGTCAAGCAGCCATCAAAGCTCTGAGCTCAAATATAATCAGTTCGAAGATGGTTTGGGAATGCCTAGGCAAACTAAATGAACTAGGGCAGAAGAACACTGTCACCTTCCTATGGGTCCCGCGACACATAGGAATAGAGGGGAACCAAACAGCAGATAAGCTGGCAAAAAAAGGAGCTGAAACCCCACATTTGGGACCAGCACCATCTTGTGGGATCAGCAGTAATCTTAGGAAAACTAAGGGAAGAAATGGAGAAGGAAAAATCCAAATACTGGAATCAGCTGGAAGAACTGAGGCAATCTAAGATACTACTGGAGAACTATGAACAGAAGAGATCTCTTAGCTGCCTCAAAAAAAGGCTCCGAATTCTAACGGGAATATTAACCGGGCATTGCCGGTTAAGAAGCCACATGAAGAAACTAGGGTTAGCAGCTGAAGCAAAGTGCAGATTCTGTGAGGAAGAGGATGAAACCTCAATACACATACTCTCAGAATGCCCTGCCTTGCAGAATTATAGGGCTAGATACCTAGGAGCCCATGAAATAGAAGAGGGGGATCTACCTGATTTGAAGCCCGACGATGTCCTAAACTTCCTCAGGAAAATAGGACTCGAAGAACTGCTATAAATTTGAGAAAACATCAGAACATGGCAAGTAAGGGGGGACACAATAGATCTTCTAGGTCGCGATATACTTATCACCCCTAATTTATACATACATCATACATACATACATACATACATACATACATACATACATACATACATACATACATACATACATACATACATACATACAACTAAAACTAATTAAACTGCTACCAAAAGACTCAAAGCTTTTTCTAAACCACCAAGTATCTTGCAAGAATCTGTAAACTACCCAAAACTGCTTCCTCAAACTTCCTCAAAACTGTTTCAACTTATTTCAAAACTTCTAAAAACTAAAACTGCCTTAACTAAGGGCTTAAAACTTTCCTTAACCTACCAAAATATTTTCCAAGAAAGTTAACCCAAAACTGTCAAACCCCTTTATAAAACCATTGAAATCTATTCAAAACTGCCTCCTTCAAGGGACTAAAAACTCCCTAAAACTTATTTACCTCCTCAAAACTTTTTAAACTTCTTTTAAAAGTATTCTGAAAACTGCATTAATTTCTCCAGAAGACTCAAAACTATTAAATCCTCGCCAAAATTGCTAACTATTGTACATGTACTAACTATTATTAGGGAAGCATCTAAAGGCTATCGTCAAGTTTTTTGTGTAATACTCTAATGGTTGAAAGAACTAAGGGCCGTATTCATAGTCGACGCTTGAAGGTACACTCAAGAGTATCTCAGGCAAGGTGACCTTAAGTCTTCCTCGAAATTTCTGTTTCATAGTGTGTTTATTTACCTTCCTTCCGTAAGGGAGCCTTACATTTGGCAATGTCGCATTTTCTGTCAGTTTTATGTCAACTTTCGACATAGCTTGAATCTTATTAGGCTTGAACGATGTCATGAAATGACAATGACATCTAATTTGTTGGTTCTTATATATCTTTTAGGAATTATTACTGCTTCTTCTTCGGCATCAACAATTTCTATAAATTCTATAAAATCTTCGTAGTCCATTACAAAAATCTCCAACAACTAGCGATCACAAAACACAATAACTACCGTTTTAATATTAAAAATCTAACCTCAACACGTCAAATCTCAGTCAAGGTAGACTTAAGGTACCTCCGAAGCTTCCTTACTCTTAAGGATCCCTCAAGTCGTCTTTATAGAACTATGAAACACAAAATAGTGCATAGGGAAAACTTAGGGCATGAGGAAGTCTTGTATTGACTATGAATACAGCCCTAAAAGTTTTATTGGTTGGAATCTCCAGACAATCCTCGTAGTATTCTTGGTGATTGCTTTCTGTAGGAGAAAATAGATGTTCCTTTGCAGATCAACGTTTCCAGGCATTTGTGCATCTCCCTCGTGATTACCATCGTGCTCAAGATAACGATTTCACGTTAGTCTGCTAAGTCGATGTACTTACTTTCTCTTTATTTTCAGACGTGGTTGTTTTAATATTGTGAGTGTTGGGTGATAATAGACCTGTCCTAGTTGATCGTGAACTTGTTAGTGTCGATTACTAGTTAAGGCATATGATTATAGTAGGATACCGGGCACATTCTGCTGTTCTGATTGTGACGGTGTAGAGTGTAGATAGTCGCTTTACGCAAGCAGGCTGTTCCTTCATTTTAGGAAGCTCAAACCTTCCCAAAATCTATTCAAAAATACTTAAAATGTTTCAAAGCTGTTAAAAGTTCTTGACCACCTGCTTAAATAATTTCAAAAATGCCCAAACCTTTCCTAAACTGCCTAACCATATTATGAGAACCCCCCACAATCTCTTCCAAGTCAAAATAGTAACAAAAAAATTGTATCAACTATCAAATAAATAAAAGTAGCATGGAATAAAGTAGCCACCTAGTAAATGAGATGATTGTAACTATGTTGGGAAAAGAAGTTCTCAACTGTATAAAAAGCTCTCTCCAGTAAGAATAATTTAAAAGCTTTGCGAAATGCGGTGAATGATATTCAAACTAACCAGTGACCCCTAAAACCTTCCAAAGGTACTTTAAGTAGATGATGGGTTATGAAATCTGCGCCTGGTGGATACATTTATTGTTTAATTTTATCTAAATATTTCAGAATTGTAAAAATCATGTTACAAACTCGGTAAATATTGATTTTTGTCGTATAAAAATGTTCTTAGAAGCTAAAAAATCACTTAGAAATCGATATTTTATATCTTAAAGTCTGTTTCTTTGTATTAAGTGCGGATTTTCGGGTAAAAAAACTACTTTTCATTGTTTCGTTGACGTTTTCAAAGAAGCCGTTCCGCTAAAAAATGTACATCGATCCTTACTTGTCAGTTTTCGGGAAAATACGAAAAAACGAGGTCATTAGCTAAACCGTTGTGTAATTACACCAGACGTTGGGCGATCCAAAAGCCTAACGGCTTTTTATTGCGGTATACAGTTGGAGGATAATTCAGTTTGCGTCATTTGGAAGGGAATTGCTGAGGAAAATGTTTGAAAATGAAAAAAATCAAACGTAGAATGATTGAAAGTTGATTAGAGTAGTTTATCTAGACACTGTTTTGTGTTTATTTTGCTTGTAAACCTCATAATCGTGTTTTAAAATCTATAACTATGAAATCCAACAGTAAAAATGAAGAAGTTTCTAGGAGTGGACAGTTTTATAAATTATTATTTCTGATTGTAATTTGCAGTATATCTTTCATTAAAGCATATATTGTCAACACGAGACTGACATTAATTTTATTAGTATTTTGTGTTTAACTAACCCCACAAACCTTTAATTTATTTCTAATAACTCTTAATTTTATTCAGATTAAATAGATTGACAAAGGGTATTTGTTTTCGTAGTTTTGGCTTAAGAATTTTCTTTCTACAAAAAAATTACAATAGTATATTAAACAACGCATTTCATATGGCTTTCTGTTATGACACGAGTTCAAATTTAAAAAACGATTCGTGAAGCCGTGAAGCGATGAGTTTTTTAAAGAACGAGTGTCACAACAGCCATATGAAATAAGTAGTTTATAATATTTGTGTTGCCAACCACGTCATACATACATAAATTTGCGTGCGTAAATAGTTATTTACGGTACAAGTCCGGGAAGTGACTTATTACGGTACGAAATAGAGTTTATGGACGAGGCGACGAAGAAGCCGAGTCCAGAAAATCTAAAATGTACAGCGGTTACCAAGTAACAATGTAAATAAAGGCAGACATATTGAATTTTTCTGCACACATGAAATATCTGCGGGGAAAATGGATCTGAAATTAAATGAAATTGCTGAGAAAACTGCGGAAGCGATAGGGCAAATCATTCCTGTTAAGTCTGCGGAAAGATATGAAAAATAATATGCGCTGTTTTGCAACTGGCGTGAACAACACAATTTGAAAAGTAGTACTGATGAAAATGTGATGTTGGCTTACTTTTTGGATGGGGTAAGAACAGTTTTTTTAAAGAATATTATTTTCAACAGTATAAATTTTCAGTCAAAAACATTCAACCCTTCTTCATTATGGTCCAGATACTCGATGGTTAATGAGAATGTCAACATATCAAGTTTCCCAAACAGTTTAAATTTTCAGACAAAAACATTCAACCCTTCTTCATTATGGTCCAGATACTCGATGGTTAATGAGAATGTCAACATATCAAGTTTCCCAAAGTTGATAGCTTTTTTGAAAAAACAAAATGTAGACCATCAGCCAAACCAGCCGAAGGTGCTGACAAAGAAACAAATTGAAAGCTTCATGAGGGTCGCTCCAGATAAAGAATATCTATTACTCAAAGTGATAGCATTACTTGGAGTTGCTGGAGGTTGCCGAAGAGAAGAGATCTATAATTTAGAAGTTAGTGATATGGAGGATACTGGTACTCAGCTAGTAGTTAAGATTAACCAAACAAAAACGCATATTCGACGAGCTTTCACTATGATTAATAGTGATGAAGTTCACTATTTAGATGTGTTTAGAAAATACATTAATTTACGGCAACACGTCTCCCTGAAAGCTCTTTTGATGGGTTATAGACAAGGAAAATGTCTGTCTCAAAGAGCTGGTATACATACTGTTGGCGGAGCACCTAAGAAAATAGCTGAGTTCTTAAAACTAGACCAACCAGAAAAGTAAACAGGTCATTGCTTCAGGAGGACATCCTCAACGTTGTTGGCCAATGCTGGAGCTGACCTTAAAGTTCTAAAACAGCACGGTGGATGGAAGAGTTCTTCAGTTGCAGAAAAGTATATAGAAGAATCGATTAAAGGCAAAAACAAAATTGCAAGAATGATCCAAAGGGGTGAAACTTTTGTTGAAGTGCTACATCACAGTCACACGTCTTCCGCGATTACAGAAAACACTGTAAATCCATCAACAACTCCGTTAATACATATTGCTGGCAATGGCAGTTGTACAGCTTAGTTTTTGTTGATTCACTCAAATGAGTCCGGGAAAAGGCACTTTACCGTACAGTATGAAAAAAAGTTACATTACGATACACAAATGCGTGATGATTTTTATAGGTGCAAAATATAAAAAAAGACTATTTAGAATACTGAGTATTTTTTTTCTTAAAGACTTCTAGGTTATTTGTTCTAGAAATGTTTAAAGCTCCGCTCTACTGGGACACAACCTAAGGTAGGCGAATCGAAGGACGGGAAGCTATGAACAACGACGATAAAGATGCTCTAAAGGCAAGTACTATTTGTAGCTACACAGATGAATCTAAAGTAGAAGAAAACTTAGAATGTGAATTTATTACAGACCCCTGAGTTTCACTATATAATGGGCAATAAGTTGTAATACCACTGTTACTTAAACTGAACTCACTGCTATCTCCATAGCTGCAAAAGAGATTATCAAAAGAGGGATCACAGGTAACAACATCAGGTGCAGATAAGTACTGCTAACCCTAACAGGCCAGGTTTCTCTAGGTTGGATCAAAGGTCTTACTCTTATCAGCTTAACAGTATCGGCGGTGGTTGAACTAGTAAAAGATTGCAGTGCAAATCCATGCCGTAATCCTGGTGAAAATCCCTAAGTATGGCCAATGGTTTTTCTATACTGTTTATAGGTAATACATGGTTGTTTTATCTCTTTTTTCGAGATGAGAGCTCCAGTTAACTTGCTGTCAAAGTGATACTTAAATATTTCTTCTCTACAAAGAACTTTTACTCAGTTTTTAGGTGTTTTGGAGCCTGAAGGTTCACTAGCGTTATTTTTTATGAAAAGGACCATCCCTGTCTTTTTTGGATTCTCCGTAATGTGTGGGCCAAAAAATAGTAATTATGCACCAAGATAGAAAAATGAGTTATTATTGTCGAGCTCCATATAGCATTTTTTCACTACAAGAATTGATAAGGTATAAGATAAAAATATAAAGATATAAAGTAATATTAAGATATTAGTTATTATACTTTTTGATTTTCCATTTATATAAAATGTTTTTTTAGATTATTAATGTTTAATGAAAATCAATTTTCAATAGAAAATTTAACGATGTACAAAAAAGATTTTAGATGATTTTTTGCCAAGTTAGCTCGTTTAAAAGTTATTCAAAGTTCAACTCTCTCCATAAATCGTATAGGATAACTTTTACTATTTGTTATAATATTTCACAAAATAATGATTTAAAGACATAAAATATAACAGTTTTTATGACTTTTTATTCGATGAATCCGTGGAGAAAATTCCATGTCACTCAGCACGATCCAAATGAAAGGTAATAAAAAAATTTTGTATTACGTAGTTGGCAGTACTGTAAAGAGTATAAATCTCATTCTCTTAATATTAATATTAAGTTATCAAACTTTACCAGAATTTATTTTCGCAGATATTCTTTTGATAATTAATGAGAAAAATGTTTTTTTCGACCCACCCTAGTAGTACAGTATTAAAAAACAAACTTTTTTTCTTCCTACGCAAAATGAAACTCAAAATATTTGCTTTCAATTTTCCATTGGAAATTTAAAAACTTCTCCAATCCATTGATTGTTTACAAAAAATTTATAAAAGTCGAAAAACTTTAGAATCATAATGTTTATTTTGGAAATTAATCAAGAAAACTGCAAACAGGAGAACTCGATATTGACATTATACATCATCTCGTATGTTTATTCATAGATTTAATATCGTGACACTTAAGAAGATTCACTTTCTATCTTTCGATAGGGGATTTTCGGTATTGAATTTCGACATTCTCCTTTCCGGATCAACGGAACGCAAATAGATTGGTCAATTCAACCCAAAATAGAATCCGTTTCATATTTACATAAAAAAGACTCAAAATGGCAAAATTTTACAGGAAATTGTTAAAATATTCAGAAGAATATTATTTGATCAACCAAACATTTTTTTCTTATAAACCAAGACAAATATTAAAGTAAAAAAATCTTATCCGAAACCTATAAAAATAAATCTTCATACGTTGAAATTGACCTATTTTTCGAATTTAAAGCCTCACACACGTGAATTATTATTTTAATGTGACCTATAGCAATGTTATCGTCCCTTATAGCGATTAATCTCTTTCGGACTTGTTGAATTTTGGTTTAGAATCCTACTGGTGACCACGAAGGGTCAAAACCGAATCGTAAGCACTCCAAAGACCCCTCTAGCCTGCGCTAGTTTAATGGAAAATTGGGATACGTTGTGTCGGAATGTCTTGGAAATTAATTGCTCGGTTCATTGGGGACGCCTTAAGGGATTGAGCTAATATAAGGGATGGGTAAGTATAGACACTACTGCAATATGTTCCTTTATTGCCAGATTTTCCTTGATAAATGTCTTTATGGGTCAGATATAAATAAATGTCACTTTTTAGATTAATAAAAGAGTTTTTTTCTTATACAAGTATTTTTTATTTTTGCTTCTGCAGCATCTACACTTTTAGATGCAGTAGTCCTAAATACGACCCTTAGATTATATTACATATATGGGTATACAAAACGTTTTAAAAAATAACTTTTTTAGTAGAACTCATTTTCAAAACCAAGTTATGAAAAACAAAATTTCTATGAAAGTTTATTAGGAAAAGGTATCCAGAAAATCAGAATTGACCATTTGATGTTTCAGTTCTTTTTAAAAATAATAAGTTAGCTATAAATTTATCATATGAACCATTTGGGTCCAATGACGCAAAAGAAAAAAGAATACAGCTATTTGTTTGTGGTAGCGGATTCTTTTTCAAAACTTGTAAAGATCTATCCAACGAAAACCACTCAAAACGTATGAAGTACTGAGCAAATTAGATCTTCGGAAATCCCAAGATAGAGTTTTTCTTTATGGAAACACCTTAGGAGAGTTGTGTGACTTACATTATTTTAACGAGAAATTTGATGTAAACTTGACGTTGGATTCTCCACGACACTTAACACATAATCCATAATCTTCAACGAAGTGCGATTTTTTCTTTAATGGTTTGACATGTCCAAGTTCTCTAAATTGTGCATGAATTTTAGACACAGTACCTTGTGAAATATTAGGCAACTGCGGATACCTCTGATTAAATAAGTTTGCTGCTTCAACTTGACTTCTGCAATTATCGCCGTAACCAATCAACATTAAAAATTCAATAGGGTGAGTCTCAGTTAAATATTTTATTGTTACTTCGCAAAATATTAGTTTTTGATTAAGAATTGACAACCCAAAACCCAAAATATTGATATTTAGTGAAGAAATTTAAGGTCTGCATTCAGCTAATTAAAAATAAAACCATTATTTAAGGTGCGAAGCATTATTATTTTCACAATTTTATGTATTTACTATCTTGAACAAAATTATAAATAATTTCAAAATTTCACCCTGTCCAATTCATAGTCCCATAGTCCCTACATGATATAGTTCTTTGTTAAGGAGCTTTTAAAATCATAAAAAACATACAGGCTGTCTCATTAAAAATATAGATCATGGACGATGCCAGACCATGTACATTTAAATTTATGTTTAAAAAGCTAACATTTGAATTTCAAAGTTGACGAGTCCCAGCGTTTTTTATAATCTTCTAAACTAACCCCACAAATAATTTTATTTCATTTCACAATTTTATTTCGTCCTTGGGAAACTGCATCAGCGGCGCCCTGTGTTACTGTTCCTGTTCGACGACGAGTTTTATCCCTTGATGCCAAAGAAATCGTCAGACATGTTCATCAGAAGCTGGTCCAAAGGGGTTAGGTTTTTACTCCTGCTGTAAGAGAAACCAGGGGGGACAGGGATACCGGAATCATCAGTGAGAGTTCACATTTCGAGGACAATTCATCCGAGACGAAAACGAAACGATAATGGTGTTTCCAGAACCACTGATGACGATGATAAAGTTTTGATAAGAAGAACTATCTACTCTACGTACGAAGAAAACTTGGGGCCTACTATCAGATCATTGCAAACAAGACTAAGGAGCTCCACTGAGATGAGGATATCAATTGGAAACCTATGGACACTTTTATCCAAACTAGGTTTCAAACACTGCAAAATTGACAAAAGACAAGTTATTATGGAATCCCAACGGATTAGGCAATGGCGTTTTGAATATTTGACTGGATTACAGGTCATTACAAAATCAAAAGCTCCTTTAAACAATGGAAAACGAATCACGATTATTCATGCTGGATCAGAAGATGGTTGGATTCCAAACAGTTTCGGACTTTCGGCGAAGAACATTCAAGATTCGTCGTTGGATTACCACCAAGATACTACAGCCGAATTGCTCGAAGATTGGTTCGAAAACACTTTACTGCCAAATATTCCCCCGCATAGTTGCATAGTTATGGACAATGCCAGTTACCATAGTCGCCAATTGAAGAAGGTTCCAGGCTCTTCAAATACAAAAGCGGAAATACAGGAATTTATGTTCCAAAACATTTCTTTAAACAAGGATATAATAAAACGCAGCTTTTAGAGGTTCTAAGGACATTTAACATACAGAAGACATATGTACGTGACACAATTGCAGCATCCAAAGGACATACAGTTCTTCGTCTTCCTCCTTACTACTGCGTATTCAACCTGATTGAGCATATGTGGAGAAAACTAAAGAACAAAGTGCGGACCCAAAATACTATACCTAAATTATGTCCTTCTGTAATTGCATTTATCAGGCAAAATATAGATGACCCAGACGCTGATTGTTGGAAAAGAACAATAAACCATGTTATAAAAGTGGAGGATTCATACTAACATAGAACCCCTTATAATTAATGTAGACGACGATAGTGATAGTGAAATTGAATTGATAGAAGAAGTTTATTATCACCATCAGTCGTCTTTTATTGTAGGCACTATATTGTTGAATACACTTTACAAAAATCTATTAATCATAGACGTTTGGTTAGCATTCCCTTTGAAGTAATTAAAATTAAAATACAAGAAATAGCGGAAGAAGAATATTTGAGTTGTTTAATGAAAGATCGACAATGTTTTAGAGACAAAGTAAGAAAACAAATAAAAAGTATACAAGATGAAAAATGTAAACAATTGCATTAAAAAGAGTCCAATAAATACAAAACTAATGACATGCTGACAATTCAGAGAACGCAATTTAGACCCTCGTGCAAAATATTGCCAAAGTTTATGGATCCATATAGGATAACAAAAGTTATAGGAAATTACAGGTACGAGGTGAGGAAAGTTGGTAATCATGTGGACCTTGGAAAAACTCAATCCAGTGCAGATTTTATGCAAGCCCTAGTCATTGGACGTTAGTTTGGAATCAGAGCTATTCGAGGAAGTCAGTATAATATGAAAGCTTGACAGAGAACAGTAATATGCAAAAGAGATGAGTGGATCCACCCATTTAAATCTCCATCGTCGTATGTCAATTTCATTCGAATTGCCTCGCGAAATATTTTAACAGGGTTGTCAAATTTGCGTAATATTTCCTTCAATTTACGATCATAGGTCAAATATTTATTAAGCACTATTTCTAATCGTGATAGTTATACAGATACAAATATTCGGCAAGTATTTGTTTTAAGTTTATTTTATTAACATTAAAATAAATGTACAATTAAAAATATCATAATGGATAAAAATCATAATATAAATATTTACCTTTTTCACAAAGCATATCTTTGGCAACAAAGCGCAATAACGGTGAGGGCTTGGCTAAAAGGACTTGTTAAAATTATATTTGACTAATCAATTGTGATTAAGTATAAATTATAGTGGTATACCTAGACTATTATTCTTATGAAATGAATAAACAGAACGGTGGAGTGTATTGTTCACACAGAGACTGTTCAAATGTATTTAATTCAGAAAGAAGAATAAAGTTCTTTCTTTATTTCTTTATTTTATTATTATTGAAATTTTTTATAGTCTTTCCAATATTAATTGCTAAAAACCATTTAAAAGTGTTATACAGAGTGAATTAGTTTACGAGGCTTCAAAGTAGAAAGAATGGCATGAAAACAACATATTTATCCCGTTAAACATCCACTCTGAATCGTCGGAATCCAAGCACTCTCTAGACTGGTAGTTGTACAGCGCAAAAACAAGTGGAGTACGCAAGCGACTTGTTGACGGCTTTTAATGGTCCGCTGTATTCTGTTGCGTGCAGGGGTCGGGGTTTTTTTTGTGGAAGTTTTTATATAACTCATAAAGTCGGTGTCTAGTGCCGAGGCGGAGAGTCCAGATTTTTATTTGGGACAGTTAAGTATTAACTTTAGATATATCTTTGTTTCGGTAATTCATTTTTAATAATTTTTTTACGTATTGTAATTTTTGCCCATATTAATTGATAACCTTAAATTAGTTTTGGAGACCTTTTGGATCAGAAAATGGAAATCCAGATTAAAATTAAAATTTAGAAGATATGATATCGCCAACAGGTGAGGTTAGTAGCGAATTTTGCAATAAAGATTTACACATTCAGTCAGAGGGTTATTTTAAACATGTATCAGTGTTTGAAAAATAAAGTTAATAAAAATTAGATGCGGTTATAATAAAGCGAGTTAATACCTTAACCAAAATTTCTATTTACACTATTTCTCGGGTTATTAAGCGCGGTGACGTTATAGATCTTTCGCAGGTGCGGAAAAACAGAAAAACAAAATTTGCAAATGATGACGATGCTACAAAAGATGTTATAAAGCGAACGGTTTATAATTTATATTAAGAAAATATTGTACTGACTTTAGAAATCGTTCAAAGGAAAATTACGAGATTATCCTGATTATAATTATAAAAGCTTAGAAACTTTACGCGGTATACTATTAGAATGCGCTTTTAATTATAATAAATTAGATAAACGAATGGTTATAATGGAATCGCGGCGTATTGTTGTACACCATGAAGAGTATTTAGATAACATAACGAAGTATCGTGAATTAAAAAGGCATATAGTTTACCTAGATGAGACTCGGTTTGGTAGATCAGTCTCAAAAGTGTAGTTTAAATGCGCCATGTTCGAGAGGAAAGCGTATAATAATTCTTCAAGCCGGAAGTGAAAACGGTTTTATACCAAATGCGTTACTACTATCTGCGAAAAATATTAAGCAAAGTACAGCCGACTATCATGAGGATATGACTGCAGATTTATATGAAAAATGGTTTCAAGAGCAGCTTCTTCCTAACATTCCTCCAAATTCAGTAGTCGTTATGGACAATGCTTCCTATTAAATACAATTCCAAATTCTAGTTCAGGCAGATATTCTAGAATTTATGAAAAATAGGAACATTAGTCCGGAAAAGGTAACGACAAAGAAAGAATTACTACGAAGTATAAAAGCACTTAATTTAAAAAACGATTATGTGATCGACAATATTTGTAATACACACGGACATACACGCCTAGGCGGTACCCTTTGTAGTAACTAATTTTAGTTATACTATAATTATTCAAAAAAACCAGACGTGGTATTGGAAATTGTTATTGTCCCCTAGTCAACATTGCAGTTTTGTAAGGAATTCTGATAATATTTCAAATTGGCAATATCGCAGGCATACCTAGTTAAGGATAATGACAGTTTTCTACGATTGACAGATGTACGACAGTTGAAATTTGTAGAATTTTTTATTTATGTCAATTAGGCAATTAGATCTTTGATTTTATTCATTTATCATATTTTTATTTATTTATTTACCTCATTGACTGCACTATTCTCCTAAGTATGGTTAGAATTTTAGAAATCAGGGAAAATTTTTTATTAAAATTTCGCCAATAGTAGTTTGTAGCTTGACGAACGACGTCCATTTTACCGGCAATACACTAGAGTAAAGTGCCCGTGTGCTCAGTCAACGCTATTCTCTTGTTTTGAAGCTTCTTTCTATGCATATTTATTATGGGGAGTAGCCTTGTTTGTTTATGGAAAATCCACCTTTGTGACATTCCGTTGGGACAATTAATTTAGAGTGGAAACTAGTTTTCGTTGCAAAGGATTTTTTGTTTAAACAAATACAACTTAGAAACTAGATATTCGTTTGGTCAGGCCTAAAGGTTTATTAAAAGAATCTTATTGAGAGAAAATTGATTTAAAATCTTGTTTGTGTGATTTCGGTAAAAGTTTAGCTTGCTTTCTAATAAAATTACAATTACAAAAGGTCTCTTATTGACATCAATAAAGTAAAATTGAAGATGATTGCTTTAAAAAGACGGGAGGTTTTGATCTGGAACAAAATATACTGCCGTGCAAAAAATTTAGGTCACTTTAAATTATTTAAGAAATTGCAAACAATTTAAAAAATTAAATGTATTATTTGTATATTTGCAAATTGTAAATTTACTTACTGCATTTTTGTAGCTTTTAAACATAGAATCGGACAACATAATATTATTGGGAACGAAATAAAGGAATAAAACTTAAAATTATTAAAAAATTAATAGTAATAAATGATTAATAATAACGTGTATTACCCCCTTTTGCATTAATGACCGCTTGCATTCGACGAGGCATACTCTGAATTAAATTAAGCATTACATTCTGATCCATGTTATTCCACACCGTCGATAGGAACTCTCTTAGCTCCTGGGTAGTTCTTGGGGCTGCCTTCGAATACGCTTCCCTAACTCATCCCAGACATGTTCAATGGGGTTCATATCTGGACTACATGCTGGCCAATCAAACCACCTAATTCCTACCTCATCTAGATATTCACTGAGATTCCTGGCAGCGTGTGGCCTTGCATTATAGTGCATAAAAATGCCTTGCTCGTCCATAGTGACCATAAAAGGTACAACATGATCCTCCAGGACCTCTGTTACATATCTGTGAGCTGTTAGAGAGCCATTCTCTATTACAACCAACTTTGTACGTGCTTTTGAAGTAATACCTCCCCAAACCATAATAGACCCACCACCAAATTTACGTCTATGGTCAATACAAGCGGGGGTGTATCTTTCTCCAGGTCTTCTTCATACTCTTCGACGTCCGTCTGGTTTATTGAGGCAAAAATGATACTCGTCTGTAAAGAGTACCTTGCTCCAGTCGTAATCGTTCCATAACAAGTGATTTCGAGCAAAATTCAATCTTGCAATTCGATGCTGGCGGTTCAATGTTGGCCCTATAGCCAACCTTCTGCAAGACAATCCACTAGCACGAAGCCTTCTTCTAACTGTCCATTTCATAACATTAACGTTTCTAACCTCTTGAAGCTGATTACGTAGCAAAACTGCAGAAGCTGTTCTATTCCGCAAACTTGACATTAACAAAAATCTATCATCTCTTTTACTAGTGGCTCTTTTTCGGCCAGATCCGGATCATCTGGTTATAAGACCATTCTCCTGGTAGAGGCCGTGGATTCTGAGTAGACCTGTGACGTCAACCGGCGCAGTACACAAATTTGTGTGCAACTATTTACGACGTCACGGGTCTACTCAGAATCCACGGCCTCTAACGTTGGTACACATTTTATATAGTACAGAGGCTCTTACCAACAATTCTGGCGGTTTCACGTTATCCTCTACCATATTGTATAAACGCTATAATGCGTGCCACAATAATAGGATCTAGAGGCATTTTGTAGCAGTAAATAAACAAGAAATATGAATGAAACATTACTTTACACAATAAACCATACAACGGATCGGTTTTAGAGAATAAAGTTGAAAAATTATCAATGCAATATGAATTCGTAATTAGTGCTAAATTTTGTTGTTAACAACGGTTGTAAATAAGGCGTCAAAATGTGACAGACGCCAACTATGACAAATAGCATCCATATACAACATAAGGTCTGTTCCAACCAAGCAGAGAACCGTTCTAAAATAGTAATTTTTGTGCGCAGTGGTGTAGTGAGTTGCGCAGTGCTCTAATTTGGCCTCGTGAGTGGTAATATTACCGTTCTAGAACGGTTCTTTGCTTGGTGGAACAAACCCAAGATAAATTTCATCGCCTACTATGCCCGTAACTCCCTGATTAGTTTTATTTTTAAGATGTTTTGCCATTTCTTAAATTATTTAAAGTAACCTAAATTTTTTGCTCGGCAGTGTTCCAATTGTTTTTTAAATTCCCCTTTCATTCCTTTAAACCTTAGAACAAAAAGAAACAGGAAGGAGTCTGTCATATATTAACTTTAAGGAAAATTTGCGAAGGAAGTCAGCCATCTTGAAGCTCCTTGTATGACGAATTTTTTATGTTTACAGTATGCTGTCAAAGCAATTTTTGCATATAAATGTCAAAAATAATCGCATGGGCTTATCATTCGGTTTTTATAAACACAAAATAATTTATAACACTAAATGTATTCAAATACTTGATTGGTTGTAATTTAATGAAAATAAAAACCCTAATAAAAATTTGATTTTTTTACGGTACGTCAATGTAACCGGAAATTAAAATTGACAATGGACTGGAAAAGTGGTGACGTAGATGTCAAACCAAATGATTCCAAACAACTTTTGTTAATGTGTGTTTTTTTATGTGTTATTGAATATTTTATTGTATTTTCTTGATTTTTGGAAGTTAATTACTGTTTTGCATTGGCAGGTTTTCATTCATATATTTTACATATCACTAAAGTAGATATAGCAGATTTTAAGTAGATATAACAAGTAGATATAACAATTTTCGTAAAAACATTATAATATTATATAAAGTTGTGCATTTTCATAAATTTTAAGAATACTTACTAAAAAAAGGTACTTTAAAAATTGAATTTTAAAAGACTTAGTTTATATGTATTTAATTATGATACTTGTGTTATATTTTAATGTATAATAATAATAAAATAACTGAAATAAAAGCTACTTCTGGAGAATTATAATGTTGCTGTTTGGAATAATTTCGTTGACATTTCACAGTTCGACAGCATAGAACACAAATTTTGACGTCACACTTTCTCTGTCCCTTAGCCGCCATATGCAAGCTCCTTTCTGGACTCAAGGTCATTTTGCATATTAAACTCCTTTCTGTTTCTTTTTGTTCTAAGGTTCAAACCAATTGCCTTGGCAGTTTTTTCATTTTTTTTACTGTCACCTGTTTGATCAGAAAACTGGGATAGGGTAATTGACAGTAAGACAAATATTAAGAGATTTTTGTGTTATATGAGTTTTTGTATTGAAAATCTTGGATATCAATATCTTCGATAGGGTTAATTTCAATGACGTACGTTACGAAACCGCACCTCTACGTCTGTTGAAGCAAAAAATCAACTTTGCGGCGTTGATGTAAATGTGTCGACAGTTCGCAGAAGATTAGCGGAGGTAGGTTTAACTGCTTGTAGACCAGCACATGGACCAAAATTGCTACCGCGTCATCGAACAGCTAGGCTACAATTTGCTCATAATCACTTGGCATGGACGTTGGAGCAATGGAGTGCTGTACTGTTCACAGATGAATCAAGGTTTTGCCTATATTCATCAGATGGTCGACAACGAGTGTGGAGAAGGGCAGGTGAACGGTATGCAGCTTGTACGTTTATTCCAAAAGTAAGCCATAATGGAGGCTCCATTATGGTATGGGCCGGCATATCATTAGCAGGCCGTACGGACCTTGTCTCTGTAGAAGGAGGGGCTTTGACAGCACATCGATACATTGATGATATTCTGCAAGACTTTGTTGTTCCATTTGCTCCATTTATTGGAGATGATTTCATCCTTATGCATGACAATGCAAGGCCACATGTTGCAAGAATTGTAAATCAATATCTGGATGAAGTTCGAATAACCCACATGGCCAGCATGCTCGCCGGACATGAATCCAATAGAGCATGTTTGGGATATGTTGGATAAACGCGTAAGAAGTCGACCGGTGTCACCAACTTGGCTACAAGAACTTCATGAAGAGTGGGAGAATATCCCTGAAGATTATTTCCGTATTTTAATTAACAGCACGCAAAGACGCATGCAAGCTGAAATCAGAGCTAGAGGAGGTACTACGAGATACTAAACAATCATAACTCGCTCGTGTTTCTTATTAAATGTAATTTTGAATTTTTGAATTTTCGAGTTGCGTTCAAACATTAGCTATTTTTTGTGAATAAATATTTCCATCTACTTCATTTGTATTGTTTTCTTTGGTTTTTTAGATGCTTATTTATGACGTTAAGAATACTAGATATAGAATTTAGGACACAGTTTTTGTGCCTGCTGTGTTAAACCTTAAAAATATTGGTTGGAAACTTTTTATTGCGCCTTTTCGTCATGTGATATTGTACAACTTGCAGAGCGCGTGAAACAACACAAACTGGCACACAAAGCATTTAGCGGACGTAACTGTTTTCAAAATAAGAACGTAAGACAATTACTGCGTCAAAAAAGTATACACTTTTACTTTGACCTCTCTTTTGTACCATTTATTGGTATAAAAGATATAATATTTATTGCTATAGAAAACAGGTCAGAGTAAACGGCGTAAGGGAGTATTTAAACATCTACCAAAAAAGAAAAATCCCAAAACATGTAATGACTAAAGATCTAATATGCCACCCTCTAAAAATTCTACTAAACATTATTTAGAACAAAATATACAAGAAATGCGAGGAACTAATAGATGAAAAAAGAGAGGCATTATTTGCAATGAAAGTCCTTTTGCAGAAATGTCGGGAGTATAACAAGAGTGTATATCTATGCTTCATAGACTTTTGGCCGAATACAGAATAAGAAACTAAAAGAGCAACTAAAAAACATCAATTTAGACAACTATCGTTTAGGCGGAGATATCTGTATTTTGTGGACTATATCACGAACAATAATTGGTCAAGACAGCCTAGAAATGAATCATAAGCGGCCAAGATCATCCTGTTTTTAGTTCGCCGGCCAAGTCAACAGATTGTGCAACAAAAAGATTATAATCAATCACCCTCCATAACTTCTAAAGCAAATTTTAATGTTGTTTTAAGGAGACAACAACTACTTTTCGGCCTACTTACTGACGTGGAAATATGGAAGTAATTGAAAAATATAGATATACTAGAGATGATCTCAATTGATTTGCGAATGAAAATGACTTTAAGTTAGCTTCTTTAAAGAATCTTAAGAATTACTATTAAAAAAATAAACCTGTTCGATGAAGCAAAACGTTCCTAATTTTTAAAATATTCTTATTTTATTACGTTACTATGAATATTAATTAACATTAATGAAGTACTCTACATGATCATCAAACCATTCCTGATACATAATCGATAACGGCTCTGTTCTAAATATTTGTGTGAGCAAACTAGATGTAGGTTCACGCATAAATTAGTCCAACACATCGCTATGTCCAATTTACCACCCCACAAACAATGTTAATAGTAATCAAGTGTATGATTTATTTCAAGATCCGTACTGAGGACAAATTGTTATCGTATACAATCGGTGACGTTTTAAAAACTTACAATTGCTGTGCCTGAGGAACCAAAATATACACAAAAAATAGCTTAAAACAGTATCTTTTATATGAAAGGGAAATAGTGGCTTACAAAGCTACCTTTGTTGTAGTATTTTTTGGTATATCAAAAAAAACACTAACTATTTAAAATAAAAATGTATTTACCTCTAAACGAAACTGAGTTGCTGGTTTTTTTAAGCAACTGATTGATTTTAGAAGAAGATAGAGACTTATAATATAAATTTCACGAGTGGTGTTTTGTGGACTATATCACGAAAAATAATTGGTCAAGACAACCTAGAATTGAATCATAAGCGGCCAGGACATCCTGTGTTTTAGTTAGCCGGTCGAGTCAATGGATTGCGCAACAAGAAGATTGTAATCAATCGCCCTTATCCAATTTTGACAAAAAGAATTATTTTTATTTTGAATTCGTACGATCATTTACTGTTTATGTTAATACGCCACATTATTAAAAACGTCACTGTCGCTATTATATCCAAAAAGACTTTTGCCTTATTGTAGTTAATTTGCATTGAAGATTTTTATATTGTGTATTTTCATGTATTTTCTTGTTTATGAGTTATTATGGTGCTAAAAGAAACATTATTATCGTTAAGGAATATTTAGAGTCGTATTTAAAGAAGTTTTATTTTGTTTTGTATGAAAAAGTTTGCTTTTGAGGTTAAGTAATTTTATTTTAATTTTTTCTCACCTTAGAAGAAAATAAAACTTCTTTAAATATAACTCAAACCATTCCTTAAAGATAATAATGTGTTTATATAGCACTATAATGTCAAAAACTCTATAAAAAAACAAGAAAATCCACAATACAAAAAACTTCAATACAAACTAACTACCATAAGGCCACAGTTTGTTTGGATATAATTCTATGACTTATGTCAAGTAATGGTGACACTGACGCCACAATAATGTGACATGGAAAATTTGTATATTTATTTTTCTTTTAGTTATTTAGTATATTTTTTAAAATTCATTGTTACTCTTAGTTTATTGTTTAATTAGTTATTATTAGTTTAGTACTTATTACAAGTGTATTATGTCAAGCTGAAAAAGTAGATAAAATACTTACTCTTTAAATAATTTTTTGGGAAAAAACTTCTTTACAATACCTAGAATAATCATAAAAAAAGCAAACAAGCTCAACTGATGCAGGTTAAATGCATTAATGACATTTAAACCTTTAATGACAATACATTTGTTTTGATACAGTTACTGTCATGTGACGTCACACTAATGGAGCGTATTTTGTTTTGGCTTGATAGATATAGTCACCCTGTGTAGTCGGTGCAAAAAAAATGATACAGGTCATCATAAGTTTACGTCGACACGTATAGACAGTGTTGCCGGATTTTTATAAGTTTACAAGATTTAAAGATCGATTCGAATAAAACTATCCAAAACAACTTATTTGAAGTGACATCACACAAAGTACCAACATAATTTTTATATTTTTTTTCTTTTGGGTATATGGGTTTAATAAAATAAAGAGTATAATAATTGTATTTGCTTTTAATCGGTATAATTAGATTCATCACTACTAGTTTCAGTTTCTTCATTGGGATTTATAATTATAGGTGCAATCTCTAGTGTATCCAACAATCTCTCTCTATCAAACCATTTAAAAATTTCCTCTTCGGTATGATGGATAGTTATTCTCCAAATGTCTGGTGGAATCGTTTAAAGAGCTTCAGACTACATATTTAAACAGTCTGTTTCAGTGGTTCCGCCTCTGCCAATGTGTCTGTTATAATATTGTTTTGATGTACCCCATATCAGTTCTATGGGATTGAAAATACAATGTACAACGTAGCACTTTGTGTACATACAAATTGCTCGGCTAAATGGTGAGATATATGAATGGTGGTTTATTTCTTAAAATTAAATGATTATCCCAAGGATATTTCCAAAGTTAAGCTTAAAATTCAAAGTATTACTTTCATTTCTTACCTATTAACAATGTTCAGAAGTTCAATTTTTAGCATATTTTCTGTGAAATCAAGGCTTTGACTAGTCAACCATTCTTTAATTTGTGGTTTGTTCCAACTTGTATTAGGTGTTTTATGGAGTAAAACCCTGTGATATGGAGCATTGTCCATAACAATTATGCTGTGTTCTGTGAGATTAATTAACAGCTGGTTCTCAAACCACTTCAAAAAATTATCCTGATTCATTTCATCGTCAATAAACCCATTTTCATTCCCAGCATAGAGTGTGATATATCTACGAAAAATAAAACTTATTGTTGAACAAAAACATTTAAAATTACCATGTAAATATGTACAGAGACATATACTATTAATTATACTAAAATAACCGGAGAGTTTACCTTTTACCATCAACTTTAGTCGTTTTGACACTCCTTTTATCATTATTTTGCCATGAACGGTTTATGAAATATCCATGTTTCATCAATAAAAACAAATTTATATAGACCTGCTTCTTTTTCTTTAATGTAGTTCCTTAAAAATCTAACCCGTTTTACAGCAATATCAGGAAGCTCCATGAGCCCCCGTCTTGGTTCATCTTTTTTCCATTTGAAACCAATTTCCTTTAATAAATTTTATAAAGACCTTCGAGAACCTTCAAATAAGTGCCTTACTTTTAATTCAGCAAGTAAAGAATTTAAAGTTACATCCTCTCCTGAAAACAGAAAAATAATAATATTTTTTCTGGTATTGCAAATAAAAAGAATTTAAATAGCTGTGTTCAGAGGAAAAAGGCTTCCTTTTTTCATACATATTGTAGATTACATTTCGAATTCCACTTGTACGAGTATTTAATACATCAGTATTAGTTAGGTACTTTTTTTTCATGCCGACGTTTCTTTGGATGCGACTTTAATATTCCATGGTCTTTCACAGTTTTTGAAATACTGGAAACTGTACCCATACTGAGGTTGAGTGCAGCTGCCACACGCTAAAATAAAATGTTTTTGATTGAATTGGCTGTTACTTGATGGATATCCATAACTAAGTTAAATAAACAAACACATGTTTTCACGATATCCACAATATACTGTGGATACCGTGAAAACATTTGTATGTTTATTTAACTTAAATAATATTTTGTCTAATATACTGTTTAAAACTTTTTACTAACCTCTCAAACAGCAGCAACATATATGAAGGGGCCACCATTGTCTCGTTCTCTTTCAAAAAAATGTATCAAAGAAGCTACCAGTTCTTTGCAGCGACTATTTAGTTGTCTTGGCATTTTTTTACTTATTACACTGTTTTTAAAAGAACAGTTTTTTTTATATTTCAAAATAACAACAAGAAAGAATAACACAAAACCACAAGCAAAATGACAAATACAAAACTAAATATACTAATCGGTGACAACGGCAACGACGCGACTTGTCAATCATGGCTACCAACTTTATGTAAACAAATTTAAGTATTTTATATTGATTTATTGAATGGAACATTTAATTTGAAAGTTGGGAACGATGAAATGCTTGGCAATTAAACGAAATTAGTGACGTGAATCAAATTTTGTCTTGCACCAACTATATATAATGTTTATTTTTGTATGTTCGACATATTATATGTTTAATTCAACAATCAATTAAAATTACCATAAAAATATTTCTAGAATCGAGATGATATAATATCTCTACTTCCTCTCATCATCCGGGGGATGGCTGGAATGCTTCTCGGAGAATTGCGAAGGGTTGTGGGAAAAACTCGATATACGCGTGTGTCCATGGGGAGTACTTTTAATGCAAAAAGGTCCGTTATTTATTAATATTGGGAAAATTTATATGTAAAGAATCCTTTAACGGTATTGTAGGAAATTGCTGCGATGTTTCCTTTCGGTGAATGGAAAGGTTTTGCTTTGCTGAATTGATTTTTTTAACTTTTCAGTGCTGGATTTCCAGAGCCCATTCTAAATATTCAATTGGAACCTCCAAAATTAGTTTAACAATAATAATACAATTTATTGGCGCACGTATCTAAACTAGAAGTACTAAAAGAAATGTTAGTTTGTGATGTTAATGATAATGAAATTAAAAACAAAACACAAATAAACTTTTAATTAATTAGAAAAAAATTTTTCATGATTCCAGAGAGACCGCAGGATAGCAAATTCCTTAAAAAACTGTCCAAACTGACCAAATCTAGAACTTCTGTAACACACTTAAAATCAATTTTCACTTTTAAGAAAAAACACCAATATAACTCCAAAATTTCGTTGCAATTGCTTCGGCAACAATGCTTGAAATTATTTAAAGAAACTGTGTCAAATAGTATAACCGCTTCTGCACATGGTATCATTCAGATAAGCCGTGCGGCTTTGTCGCTTATTGAGCAACTCATTTCTATGATCTAACCGAATAAAATAGTTCAATGGTTAAACATTCCATAACATGTGTTGCATAATTTAAGCTATTATAATTCATAAAATGTTAATAAGGGACAGCATTATGGTCACAATAACAATCAAGACGACACAGTCGACCAGAAATAGGTTATGTTTGAGCAAGTAAAAAAGTTAATAGTTCCGTGGTGACTTACCAGTCACTAGAAGTATCTGTTAACCACTATCTAGTCAGTTACAGTTAGTCTGTTAGTCACTAGTCAGTTAGAAGTATCCAGCCAGTTAGCCACTATCCAGTTGGTAACCTGGGGCCTATTCCTCTCCAAATGACTCTGCAACTCTTCACTCTGCACTTTGCACTCTTCAAATGAATTCCTGTTTCACCATTATTTTTATTTTTTGCAGAGGCAGAGTGAAGTGCAGAGTGTAAAATGCATAGTTTTCAAACAAACCAATATACCACCAATATATCTTGAAAATAATGAAGAGTTAAAAATATTGCAGAGTCTGCAAATGTTATGAAAATAAAGTTTTCACTCATCAAAAGACTTTGGCTCAACTTATTGTTATAAACGAATGCCATATTTTTATTCATACAGGAGAATTGTTATTAAATGAGTGAACATTCCGAAATATACCACTTTTCCAAGCTATGGAGTTGAGGGCGTATATAAAATACAATAAGTAGCCTAGTTCTGAAAAAATCATAGTTTCATAGACCTATACAAAATTTAACATAAGGTAAAATACTTATATTTTACGTATCAAGGTTCGACTTTTCCATACACTGAACAACTTGTCCCGCACAAATGTCCAATTTCAGTTATCAGAGACTAGTCCATTAGCTTTTGCCACCTCCAACACTTTTTGCCAGCCTTCTTCCTTAATTTTGTGCGAAACATGAGCAGAAAAAGCTCCAAACAATACTTCGAATTACTTCTAGCACAGCTAACTTTTTGGATAAAGTTTCTTTCCGCTTGCAACTCATAATTATTTTTATTGTAACTAATAAGTAAGTTGTAAGTGTAAGTTTGTTCCATATTGCAACTTTAACTTTGAGGTTATGTGTCACTCCTCAACTCTGCAAACAACAACAATGATTTGAAAAGTAGCAACAATTATTGGAGGAACAGCTGGACTCTACACTCTGCGGAAAAGTGCAAAGTGCAGAGTGAAGAGTTGCAGAGTCCTATGGAGGAATAGGCCTCTGTTGTCCATATTGTAAATTAGTGACGTCATGGGACTTCGATATCTCAAGAATCCCAGGTAAGTGAAAATATTATCATTGTAACTTAATAGTTTTAAAGAATGAGTGGTATTATTTGTATAGTTCCAATTTCAAAATAAAATATACTGGCGCCCTATAATATTTACTTTTATTTGCATACCTGTCAACAAAATGTGAGTTATATATTTAAGACAAAAATATTCCCGATACCAAAAAAAACAATGTAAGACAAAAGATAATGTTTTATCCAAATTGTACAAACTTTATTAGTTAAAAAGTTTGGAGCTGCTTCGGAATCGTAATTTGAGTAATCTAAAGATATTCTACGGTCTTCTTTTGTACGCCGGTCGATTCTCAATTTACTTTTTTACTATTATTATACCTAAGGAATTTTTGCAGTGTCTTTATTATCCAAGGAAAAAGAGGAGAAATAAAAAAATGGACGTGTACATGCGCTTGTATTAAAATTCAAATTATACGGTGCGAGTTTTGTAACAAAGAATATTGAATTTTTTCTTCTTGATTAAAGTGGTGTACTCAATTGAAATTACAATTTTAGATCTTAGAAATAATTAAACGAATTAAATTTAGTAACATTTTTTGAAATTAAAATTAATTTAATCTCTTACCGTACAAATTAAGTAAATAATACATTTTTATGTAAAAAGCAATGAAATTTTTATTTATATAGAAAATACAGTGTGTAAAAGCCAAGTGGAATAAATTCATTATTTCGGTTACTGTACATATTTATAAAAAATCTCGAAACACGTCAACTTGACGTTCTTTAACGTGACAATGCAACCCCTACCTTCAACCCCCTTAGAATAACAGGTACAACCCCTAATTTTTTATATGGGAAGTATAGGCTTGTGATATATCATTTGAAAGGTCTCTTCATTCTCTATTCAAAAATGTTATTGTTTTAAAATTTGATGCAAAAATTAACATAAAAAAAATTAAAATCATGTTGTTACCGAAATTTGCTAAAATATACTCGAAACTTATTACAATATTCTTAAAACTTATTTCCCGTTTAGGTCTTGATAATAAGAAAGTGAACAAAAACCATAGCAATGTGGTTTTCAGATGGTAACCATTAAAAAACTTTAAAGAATTTTTAACAAGCAGTAGTAAATTGTTTTATTTAAGTTGTCATTGTTGTAATTTAAGTATAAAGTTTGTTCAATTCAATTCTGAAAAATGGTTAGATTAACGGAAATGCATAAAATAACAGTTTTACAAATGATTGGTTACGGAGATAACATCTGAACACAACAGGAAGTAACTCGCCTATTTCATGAGAAATTTCCTAATTTACCGCCTATATCCCAAGGAACAATAAGTAAAATAGAAAAGCAGTTTCGCGAGTTTGGTCATGTAAGGCAGATAAAAAAAAGCAGCTGCCAATGCACTGAGTGATGAACTCAAATTAGATGTGTTGCTTGAGTTTCAGGAAAACCCACATACATCGAGTAGACAGGCATCCACTACATTCAATGCTAGCCATACATCGATAGCAAACATATTAAAAGAAAATAAATTGCATCCGTATAAGATGATACCTACTCAGGAGCTCATGGAAGACGATTTTGATAGGAGAACTTTTTTTTGTTAGCAAATGATGGACATGTTGGATAACAATATTATCCAATTATAAAACGTTATGTTTTCTGATGAGTGTACTTTTTTACTTAACGGTCATGCTAATCGGCAAAATTGCCGCTACAGGTCCACGGAAAATCCTCACTGGATGAGAGAAGAACACACTCAATACCCTCAAAAGTTTAATGTTTGGGCAGGGATTGTAGGGAACAATATCATTGGTCCCTTTTTTATTGAGGGCAACTTGAATGGCAACAATTATTTGGCACTACTTCAAAATGATGTCATTCCAACGTTGGCAAATTTATATCCTGATCCAGGTAACCCTCAAGTTCCAGCGAATACGATATGGTTTCAGCAGGATGGAGCACCACCACATTACCAACTTAATGTCCGGCAGTACCTCGATACAATATTTTCCAATCGGTGGATAGGGAGGCGAGGATCGATTGAATGGCCAGCGCGATCACCTGATCTTACATTATTAGATTTCTTTTTATGGGGATATGTGAAGAGCCATGTGTACAAAACTAAACCTTCTGATTTAAATGACTTAAAAGAACGAATAACGCTTGCGATTGGGTCGATCACGCCTGATATGTTAAATAATGTTAGAAGACAGTTTTATTTGAGATTAGGATGTTGCCAAGACGTTCGCGGAGAACATTTTGAACATCTATTTCATTAACATTCATAGTTCTTTTTCGTGTTCTGCATTTTATTACGTTTTGCATTACATTTTAGTTTTTGATTGTATTGTAGCGAATTTCGGTAACAATATGATATTAATTTTTTTTATGTTAATTTTTGTATTACATTTAAAAACATTTTTAAATAGAGAATGAAGAGACCTTTCAAATGATATATCACAAGCCTATACTTCCCATTTAAAAAATTGGGGGTTGTACCTGTCATTCTAAGGGGGTTGAAGGTAGGGGTTGCATTTTCACGTTAAAGAATGTCAAGTTATAATTTAAATTTGACGTGTTTCGGGATTTTTTATAAATATGTACAGTAACCGAAATAATGAATTTATTCTATTTGGCTTTTACACACTGTATAACAATAAGACGTGAAATCTAAATCTAGCTGAACTGCAAAAAAATCAACAATTAAAAGTAGATAATTTACGATATTTGTTATATGTTTGAAATGTTATAGAACGTCGCACTAACAATTTATTTTAAAATTAAATTTAAATGTAAAATATACTGAGAAATATACACTATAAATAAATTTTTCTGGATTTTTATTTGAAATAAACTGGAGGTCCTTATATAATCATTTTCTTGCTAGAGGTCAAAATGTGAGACCATATCACAAAGTAATTGAAATAATTTTATATATTTTAAGACTTTAAGACACTAAATTTCTTCTTATAAGCTTTTGATCAGCCCAAATATAAATTTTTTCAATCAATAATTAAGGAAAATTTGATTTTTATTGAGATTGTAACAGTAAATAAAACATATACTATAGGGTAGCAAATTTTCTAAACTTTCATTGGAAAAGAGCAGAGCTGTCTAATTCAAACCATTTCCATACTATAAATTAAAATATTGGACCATATCTAAAATTAATAGTTTTAAAATGAAAGACAGATTTCAGATCAATAACTTATGAAGTTAAAAATAAAGGAACTATAACATAAATATACCATATTGTAGTGTATGTCTTAAGTTTTATTGGGTGTTGATTAAAATTGTTCTACCCCTGTTCTTGCTATTTTAAATATGAGACCATGTAAAAATTGAAAGTAAAGAACATTTGAGACAATTATCAGGTCAATACGTAATGATTTATTTTATAACAATTGACTTCATGTTGTATCAGTTTGGCCGAGAAATCAATAATTCTTTAAAGTTGTGCAACAAGTTTTTTATTGCTGAAACATTTCTCTCACAAAGATCAATCTTCTTCAATTTAATAGACATAAAACAAAAAATCGAAATAGAAAATGACATGATACTACTTTCCTGGCAAATGACACCTTATTGTTAAAAATAGTTATACTACAGCTCGGCATGATCAAAATTTTAACAGAAGTGGTAATACCTAATACGAGGGTTGCCTTTTATATTTCGGGCAACTGACAGCTCGTAAAGTTGGACATTTTTGAGGTTACACGTACGCAGAACGTTTTGACATACGAGCGCTATTTGTGTTGTATACAGTAACCTAAAAGATTAATCTCGCCCCAAAAATGGAGTTAAATTTTAAACATTTTCGTGCGATTATTTTTTACAACTTTCGACGTGGATTAACTCAGCAACAGTGCATGGAAGAACTGAATTCAATTTTTTCCGATGAAACTCCATCAAGGACCAGTGTTTTTCAATGGTAATTGTCTCCAACACGAATTTCTTGCAGGTCGTCCAGCATAAGTTGTTGTTCCTAAAACCATTAATGCTGTGCGCGAACTGATATTGCAAGATCGTCATGTGACCTAAGGTGAGATTGAGACAACCTTAGGCATTAGTAGGACTAGCATACATTCAATATTGCATAAATATTTGGCGGTCGAAAAAATTTGTTCGCGTTGGATCTCACACAATTTGTTAATTGCTCAAAAAAAAGCTTGTATCGATTGGTCCAAGGAAACACGTCTATGACATCGTGACAGTTGATGAATCCTAGATTTACGCGTATGAGCCTGAAAGTAAACAGCAGTCGCTTGTATGGATGTTTTAAGATGAACCCAATCCAACAAAAGTTGTTCGCGCACGAAGCACTTCTAAGCAAATGGTCGCCTGTTTTTTCGGAAAAACTGGACATGTCGCAACCGTACCACTAGAACAAAGGAGAACAGTCAATGCTGAGTGGTACACAACTATTTTTTGCCAGTTGTCTTCTAAAAAATCAGGAAAACCAACCGCCGAAGACGGATCACTCTTCACCTTAAAGTATATTTTATATGTTATGCACAATTTGGTGTTTTCATTAGAAATAAATCAATGAAATTCCTTTGTAATCATGTAGTAAATTATAAATATTTAATCCTAAACTCATTACAACGCAACAATTCTGGTTATTCTTTATATAATATCAAATTGAAAGTAAGTTAAAATCGATAAATTCAAATAGAAGTCGAAACGCACCTTCATTGGTCGTGACGTCAAAACTCATATCGATGACAGTTTGTTTACATTTAATGTGTGGTAATTGAGAGAGTTGGACTTTTATTTTTGATTTTATTGTGAATTATTGGTTTGATTTGTGTTATGCAATCATAAAATATCGTCAGTAGGGTTTGTGAAAGCATTGTCAAACAATTTACCATCCTTAGACATTTTCATGGTTAGGTTAGGTTGGGTTAGGTTAGGTTTCAATGCAGCTGAATTTCGAAATGTAAAAGCAACAGCGTAAGTACTTGTTTTGTACTTTTTGCATTCATTAAAAAATATCTGATATATTTTTATGAAAATCAACAAAAAATAAAGAAAAGAGATGAATAAATATAAATATAAAACTTCGCACAATCTCGCAGATACACTGTTTACAATAAAATGATGGCGCTTTCAATGACACATATGAGTAGTGACGTAGGCCACCCGCCATGTTGGATCTAGTCGTTTTCGCGGCAAATTTCTGAATTTGAATTTGAGGATGGAATAACTATGCTACAAAATTTTTTTAATTTAAGTTTTTTTTGGTTTTTGGGGTAATTGATTGCTGCTCTGTCTTCCTGCATGATTTAAAAAAAAAGGAAAACACCGAATTGCGCTCTGTTGATGCGTTCAAATATGTAAGTAGTTAATAGTGTAAGTAGTCAAAATGAAAAGAAGAATATTAGAGAAACTTCGTTTAATATTTACTAGACTCTAATACTATTTTAAACGTTTGGCAACATAGTCCCGTTCTGACAGCTGTGACGTGCACCTATATTTATACTGGACAAGGTGTGGGTCTGCAGTGTAGAAACGTATCTAAAGTTAGGGTTTACTGGGATGTTGTAGGTAAAATATGTCTAATTTAGGTGTTTTGTGTACATTTCACATGAACTACAGCATTATTATGTATCTAATTATAAATTGCTTCTCACAATAATTCAAATAAGTTTTACAGTTTTTAAAATAAAATATATTAACATGAACCTAAAAAAACGTTTCCCCCCCATTGCACTAAATTAAGCGTTCCGGAACTGTAGCCATAGCAACGATTTTTTTGGGTTTGTCCGTCAATTGTCAATTTTACTGTCATGTCCCTTTCTCCCATGGAACCACAAGGAACAGACTCTATGGCTTGTCCAGTATCTACGAATAAAGAATAAAAAGGAAGGAGCATAATACGATTTGACGATGTCCGCAATGGTTCTTGCATATGGCTGAATTGAAGTTTCCGGTTACCAGTGGTGTCACACACAGGGTATTATATACTTATGCTTCGTATTAATTGTTCAAAAAAATAACTGTTTTCCGCTTGTAATTATCTGTACAGTAATATATATGTACAGTAATATATAAATTTAGATTAAAAACTTCTAAGTAGGTAATTAAATAGTTGACTTAGATGGTCTAAATAAAAAATAAAGGAACGCCTATGATAACAATGTGGTTGTCATTAAAATATTTTGTTAATTTTTAATAATTCAGATAAATAGAACCCTACAGATAAAAAGTAATTCCCATTCAAGAGTTGGGTTAATTACTTAAATCAGAAAATAATATATAAAACAGCATGAAAAAACTATACATGTCAAATGTCACGATTCGAATGAGTCATATTTGGTTCTTCAATATGGCCGACTTCCGTCGCGATTATTTGCTACATTAAAATATGACAACGTTACTTCCTTTCAATTCTTTATTCGTAGTCCAGTATAAATATAATTGCACGTCACAGCTGGCAGAATGGGACTATGTTGCCAAGCTTTTAAAGTAGTATTAGAATATAATAAATGTCAAACGAAGTTCCTTAGAACAAAAAGAAACAGGAAGGAATCTGTCCTATATTAACTTTAAGGAAAATTTGCGACGGAAGTCGGCCATCTTGAAGCTCCTTGTATGACTCATTTTTTTATGTTTACAATATACTGTCAAAGCAATATTTGCATATAAATGTCAAAAATGAGCGCATAGGCGTGTCATTCGGTTCGTATAAATACTAAATTATTTGGAATACTAATTGTATTCACACACTTGATTGGTTGAAATTTATTAAAAATAAAACCCTTGATATTTTTTTTATTTTTTTTCGGTACGTCAATGGAACCGGAAATTAAAATTGACAGTTGGCCGCCATATGCAAGCTCCTTTCTGGACTCAAGGTCATTTTGCATATACTCCTTCCTGTATCTTTTTGTTCTAAGCGAAGTTCCTCTAATATTCTTCTTTTTATTTGACTACAATACTACACCATTTTTGAACGCGGCAACAGAGCGCAATTTTGCCAACATCTAAAACATTTTAGCACGAGGTATGTTCGTTTGAAGTTTATATTTTATTAGTACAGGAGTTGTATTTGATATAAAATTAATTACGTGTAACGGATAAATTATATCACTTAGTATATTTTTAGTTATTGTGTAATTTAATACTGTATAAACATTGGTAACCTAGTTTTTAATTAATATTGAAATATAATGTATTGTTTTGCTAATTCAGCTAATTCAGCGTATGCATTTTATTATTGTAATTTGACGTGCGAATTAATAAAATTAATCAATAAAGATAACTTGAATAGAAGAGTAGTCTTTTCCTATATTACATGGCGATCCTGCCAAAGTTTTTTGGTTTTTCTTCGGTCAGTTAAGGAAAGGAAAAGAAATAAGGATAAACAGCCAATAAACATTTATTAATGTTAAGATAAACAGTTATTAATGTTAAGATGGGACAAACAAAATCTACGGAGCAAAAAGTTCAGGAAAACGGAGTTGTGAACTCGAATTTCATTGTACAAGAGACAGAGTACAACGTAACCAAAGATGTGAAAGTTATACTGTATCTGATTCTCGGTTTTTCTGGTCATTAGCGTAAGTTTGAAGTTCTGCAGAGGGTATAAAAAAGCAGTTAGGAAGCAAGTTCGCAGAGACCTAGCTGAAGCAGTATCCATGGGAAACGTAAATACGGCTGCATAGAATCCCAAGGAGCACCCCAACTGAGAGGAGCCTACAAATAGTGAGCTAAGAAACAATGAAAATAGAAGTGAAAGTGAAAGGTAGTGCAGTGATGAGGTGTAGCTTGAAATCGTAAGTTTTTTTGTTGTACTAATACATTTCTCTGCCTTATCAACACTTAATTTTAATGCATATTATTAGCGTATATTAGATTTTTTTTTTTGGTATGGTTACAATTTCTCATGCAGGCCTCCCATGAAACTTTAAATGTACTTCTTATACAATTAACGGAGGATATATCGGGTCAGGCCAAAAGGGCAATTAAAAAACAAGTACCTAGGACCGAATCAATACGACACGAAATCCGAGATCAACTGGTTAGTTTGTTTAATGAGTTTACTTCTAATCTTGCAAATTCTTGGAGTTCTTTAGATAGTTTAGAAAAAGAAATTTGTAAAAAATATTTTTATAAAGTTAGGGACAAAGTAGTTAGAGCTTTTCAGTGTTTAAACGTTAAATATAAAGTACCGCACTCGTGTATAGAAACTATTGACATATTGGTTCTGGACGAGGAGATAAAGGACGAGGAAACTTCAGACTCTGACGACTATAAACTAGCAGAAATGGCTTTAAGTGCAATTGATTTTATAAATTTTGCAAGTAAACTAGTGCCAACTGCATTTGATGGTTCTCCGGACAATCTAACATCATTTCTGGACGCTTTAGAGCTATTAAAACAAAATGCTACTGGACATGAAAATAACGCTGTAGCTTTTAGTCGTACTCGTTTGACAGGAAGGGCAAGAGACCTTATTGCTAATGAGACAACTATTGAAGGCATAATAACGAAGCTTAGGCAAGACATAAAAGGCGAAAGTTCCAGATTACTGTCAGCTAAAATAATGAACTATAAACAGCTTAACAAAGATGCTTCAAGTTACGCAGGCGAAATAGAAGCGCTAGCAGTAAAGTTGAAAAAGTCGTACATTACTGAAGGAGTACCAATCGAAGTAGCAGAAAATTATACAGTGGACACTATAGTGCGTTCAATTAGCCAAAATGCTCAATCAGATAGGGCTAAACTAATAATAGAAGCTGGATCATTTTCTACCACACAAGATGTTTTAACAAAGTTCGTAAACTCCTCGCCCATGGACACTTCAAAAGTACTTCATTTCAGATCTAATAGGTTTTCATATGATAACAGGCGTAACTTCCGTGGCAGAGGCCAGATTAGCGGTAATTTTAATTCAGGCCGTTATAATAATTATTACAACTATCGAGGAAATCGTGGACGCGGTAATTATAGGGGGCGCGGAAATAATAACTTCATCAATAATAATTATAACAAAAATGATAATAATTATCGTCAGGAAAGAAACAGGTTTAATAATAATACATCCATACGGTACATGGATAACATGGATGATTCGGAAAACCCCCCCGACCCCCAACAGGGTCAAGCAATGTTGGGGGACATGTAAAAATATACTCATTTAACCTAAATCTATCAAATTTCGTATCATTAGATATTGCTATGACCGGCTGTAGATCATCACTTTTAGTAGATACAGGTGCAGACATATCAGTTTTTAAAAGAACAAAAGTATACCCAAATCAAATTTTAGATTACTCTAATCCTAGTAAAATTAAGGGCGTAACCAGCGGAATAGTTAATTCATTAGGGGTCACAGAAACATACATTTGGTTAGATCAAATCTCTCTGAGCCATAAATTCCATATAGTTGATTCAAATTTTCCCATACCCGCAGACGGAATTCTAGGAAGGGATTTTCTCGTCAAACATCAAGCGGTCATTGATTACTCCAACTGGACAATGACCATTCGACTTCAAAATATCAATATTGTTATCCCGATCTTTAGTAGCATTGATGAACATTTTTTACATATTCCTCCTAGATGTGAAGTTAATAGACAAATTAATCAACTTAAAAATTTAGAGGGTGACTCGGTGGTCGTAAATAAAGAGATTTATCCCGGAGTATTTATTGCTAGATCCATAGTTTCAAATAAAAATCCCATAATTAGGATTATAAACACTACTTCTAACAGTGTGCACTGTGAAATACCAAAATTAGAAACACTAAGTTTAAATGAGTTCGATATTTACAATATTGAAATAGACTCGAAAGATAGAAACTCTCAATTAATGTCTGAAATTAATCAGGATGTACCCGAATTTATTAAAAATGATCTTTTTAAACTTTGCAAAGAATATTCAGATGTTTTCGCTTTAAAAACTGATAAGTTGACTGTAAATAATTTTTATACACAAAAATTGAAATTGGCAAATAACAAACCCGTTTATATAAAAAATTATAGAACACCCAGAGTATTGAAAGAAGAAATAAATAAACAAATACAGGAATTATGGCGTAATGATATTATTGAACCCTCAGTATCGGACTATAATAGTCCAGTATTACTTGTACCCAAAAAATCTACAAATGGTCAAAAGGCGTGGAGATTATGTATAGATTTTAGAGCCGTAAATAAAAACTTAATTGCTGATAAATTTCCACTTAATCGCATAGATGACATTCTGGATCAGCTTGGAAGAGCAAAATGGTTTTCTGTTATTGATCTTATGTCGGGTTTTCATCAAATTCCTCTAGACGAATCTTCTCGTGATATAACATCTTTTAGCATAGATGGTGGGTCCTATAGATTTACTAGACTTCCATTCGGATTATCAGTAAGTTCTAATAGTTTCCAAAGGATGATGTCCATCGCTTTTGCGGGAGTAACCCCGGAAAAGGCTTTTCTTTACATGGATGATCTTATCGTAATTGGCTGTTCCGAAAATCATCACTTAAATAATTTAAGAGACGTTTTCAATACTTGCAGGAAATTTTGTTTAAAATTAAATCCCAAAAAATGCAATTTTTTCAGAAAAGAGGTTACATTTTTAGGACACAAAATCACAGACAAAGGAATTTTGCCGGACGAGTCAAAGTACGATATCATAAACAATTACCCAATTCCTCAAACTGCAGACGATGTAAAACGGTTGGTTGCATTTTGTAACTATTATCGTAGATTTATTCCACATTTCGCAACTATTACATATCCATTAAATAAACTAACAAAGAAAAATGCTGAGTTTGTTTGGTCAGCGGAATGCCAAAAATCGTTTTAACCTTTTAAAAAATGCATTAATAAATCCACCAATTTTGCAATACCCAGATTTTTCTAAAAAATTTATTTTGGTGACAGATGCATCAAATATCGCATGTGGAGCTGTACTTTGCCAACAATTTGAGGGACAAGAACTTCCCATAGCATATGCGTCTCGTACTTTCACGAAAGGAGAATCCCATAAGCCTACTATTCTAAAAAGAATTAACAGCAATTCATTGGGCTATAAAATACTTCCGTTGTTATTTATATGGACAAAAATTCTTAGTCAAATCAGATCACAGACCACTTGTTTATTTATTTTCAATGAAAGATCCTAATTCAAAGCTCACTAGAATGCGTCTAGACTTAGAAGAGTTTAACTTTGATATAGAATACATTAAGGGTAAAGACAATGTCACTGCAGATGCACTATCAAGGGTAAACATAGAACATTTAAAAGAAATTCATACAAACGCAAATTCAATTTTTGTCACGACCCGGTCAAAATCAAAAAAATTAGAAAATATAAGTAAAGACGAAACGCCAACTAAAGAAAAATTTACACCCAGTCTTAGAGTAATTGAAACTCTAGATAACGCAGACGCTTTAAAATTACCTTTTAGTAAAATTTAATATTTATCCCACATACATTAATATAACTATAAGTCACGAAAGAAAAATGAGCGCTCAAAGCAAACTTTCAATCATTAAAGATAATTTTGCATTAGAGCAAATATTATCTCAGCTAGAAAAAATTGGCTGGTGATTATAAGTTTCCTAAGTTAAGATTAAATTTAAATGATAAATTATTTAGCCAGTGCACTGCTAATGAATTTAAAAATATAGGGAATAAAATACTTAAAAATGTGACTATTATACTTTGTAACCCTCCAGTATTAATTACAGATAGGGATAAAAAAGAGCGTCTGATTGAAAAATTCCATAATGATCCTCTCTACGGAGGTCATGGTGGTCAAAAAAGACTTCTCAAAAAAATTAAAGCATTTTATAGATGGAAACACATGTCGCGAGACGTTGCCAATTTTTGTAAAAAATGTCATAAATGCCAAGTTAATAAAGCATCATTCAAGCATACGGAACCACTTGTTTTAACACCCACCCCACAAAAAGCTTTTGATATAGTTTGTATAGATACAATAGGTCCTTTTCAAAAATCTGATGCTGGTAATATCTATGCTGTAACAATTCAATGCGAATTAACTAAGTACGTTATTATTAAACCAATTCCTAATAAAGAAGCTATCACAGTGGCTAAAGCAATTTTCGAAAATTTTGTTCTTATTTACGGTCCGATGAAGCAAATCAGGACAGATCTAGGTACCGAATATAAGAATGAACTTTTCCAAAACCTTGCAAAACTATTAAATATTGAACATAGTACATCTACAGCTTATCATAGTCAAAGTATCGGAGGCTGTGAACGCAACCATCGCGTATTAAACGAATTTGTGAGAATGTATGTGAACAACGCACTTACCGATTGGGACGTGTGGACACAATATTTTGCATTTTGTTATAATACAACACCCAGTACTTACCACAATTATACACCGTTCGAATTAGTATTTGGGAAAAAAGCTGATTTATCGGGAACGTTAAGTGATGCTCACATAGATCCACTCTATAATGTTGATGCTTATGAGCAAGAAGTTAGATATAGGTTACAATTCGCACAAAATAGAGCTAAAGAATTTCTTGAAGCAGCAAAGAAAGCTCGGAAAACTCAATGGGACCTAAACTCAAAACATTTAACAATTAAGCCAGGAGATCTCGTATTACTAAATAATGAAGGTCGTCAAAAACTTGATTCGTGGTTTGGGGGACCATTTTCAGTTGTCTCAGTAAGCGATCCAAATTGTACCATTAAAAATAATAAAGGCAAAGAAGTGACAGTACACAAAAATCGCGTTAAAACATATGTAACATGAAAACAATGAATATTAAATATGTAGTGATAGAAATAGTAATAATTTAAGTTAAACGTGCAACATTTTCCAATTGGACACATATATAATGTAATAAATTACACTTATTACATTTATTATTTATATAAAAAATATATTTGTTTTTATAATTTTTTTATTATTTGTAGTTTTTGTTCTAATTTTTATTTATCATTATCTTATACCTTAATTTGGTAAGTTATTTTTAATTTTAATAATTAATCATTACAATATATATATATATATATATATATACATAAATATATCCTTTTATATTCGGTTATATATATATGTATTTTTTTTCCCTTCTCTCTCTTGTTCTTTAGGTTTATGTTAATTTTGGGTAATTTAGGTAATTAAGATAATTTCATTATCTAAGTATATAATTTCTCCTTAACCAAGTTTAATGTTTGTTCTATCGTTATTATACTAGAATGTTTTCTTTGTCTATATTTTTGCACAAGAAAGCCCTTCATAAGTGGCCATAGTGAAGGTCTTTCTCTAGGAAAGGGAGGTGTAACGGATAAATTATATCACTTAGTATATTTTTAGTTATTGTGTAATTTAATACTGTATAAACATTGGTAACCTAGTTTTTAATTAATATTGAAATATAATGTATTGTTTTGCTAATTCAGCTAATTCAGCGTATGCATTTTATTATTGTAATTTGACGTGCGAATAAATAAAATTAATCAATAAAGATAACTTGAATAGAAGAGTAGTCTTTTCCTATATTATATTCCTAACCTAACCTAACCTTTCTTAAAGCACTTATTTATTATTTATAATAACTTGCGGCCTACGAATTTAAATATTTAGCAAATTTACAATGAAAAAAGATACTGATTGACAGTAGCAAACGAACGAAGGAAGTCAAACGAACAGAGCGATTTATTCACTTTGATGACGTGCACTTATATTTATACTGGACAAACCGTATGTGAATTAGAATTTAAAGGATTGGTGCAATTTTTTAATTTCATAATATGACGTTAGTAATATTTTATTATTTTCAGTTGTTACGTTTGGTTTGAGCTGGTTTGAACGTGGAATTTTTATACTAATGTAAAATGGAAAATAAGTCATAATAATCATAATAAGACTCCAACGTTCAAATTACACTAAAAGGAAACAAAAATTCTTATAAGCGTAATATTTCAACACAAACATGTCGTGATAGAAAATAAAAAATAAAATCAGTTTCCGTACAAGAAAAAGAAAATATTTAGAAAATAATAGAAACACAATTCAATGCTAATTCATTTTAAAATATGATAAATTGTCTTTGTCCATGGTTTGAAAACCATGCTCTATTTATTTTTAATACATCTAAATCGTCTTTGAAAATATTCATCTTGGTTTTAAAAAACACAAAATATTTATTTTAGAAATAAAAACCTAACTACAAACTACGAAGCATTGCCTTTGTAGTTAATAGGTGCGTTCTTTTTGACTGAGATCTCAGCTCACTTCAATTGAAGTGATCTGATATAAAGTGATGTGAGTAAGCACCAAAAAGAACGACAAACGCGCGACCTACGATTTCTTTCTCCCCACCACTTTATTTCCGACTCAATTCTAACTGATACCCCCGCATAGCACATTCAGCATCGGTAAAGGGGGAGGAAAAATCTCAGCTCACTTCGAAGTGAATGAATCGAAAAGAACGCGCACATTACCGATGTGAGCTGAGATTAACTGAGATCTCAGTCAAAAAGAACGCACCTATTGTATCATAATAATACGCCACATTATTAGAAACGTCACTTTAGCCATTATATCCAAAACAAACTTTTGTCTTATATTATTGTAGTTAATTTGCATTGAAGATTTTTATATTATGTATTTTCATGTATTTTCTTGTTTATGAGTTATTATAGTGCTAAATAAACACATTATTATCGTTAAGGAATATTTCGAGTCGTATTTGAAGAAATTTTATTTTGTTCTATATAAAAGTTTGCTTTTGAGGTTAAGTAATATTATTTTAATTTTTTCTCACCTTAGAAAAAAATAAAACATCTTTAAATATAACTCAAACTATTCCTTAATGATAATAATGTGTCTATATAGCACTATAATGTCAAAAATTCTACAAAAAAAAACAAGAAAATCCACAATACAAAATACTTCAATGCAAACTAACTACCATATGCATAGATTAGAAAGAACTTTACCCTTAGCCCTTAGACTAGGAAAGAGAGAGGACAGCGCATGGCAATGAAAACCTTATGCGTGAGAGTGAAGCCAATTTTGAAACGTTTGGTGGCAAACAAATTTGGAACATCGAATTGTATTTTTTTAGTTTTTTATTAATATTCACCTTTTTTAATAAACTGAATAGACATTTTAAAATGGTTAATTGTGTAGCTTATAAGTGCAATAGTCAGAGTGCTAAAAAAGAGCAAGGAATTTCATTTCATAGGTAAAAAGTATTTTAAAACTATTTCCTTGAAATTTATTTTTATTAATATTACAGTTTTCAGGTAATAGATGTTTAACTAAATCACATATGTTATGTACGATAACTTAAATTAATTGTACATACATTTTGAACATTGTTTTCATTCAGTTTTAAAGATTATTTTTCAATTAATTGTTATTATTTTCTCATAGATGTAATAGTTTTGCAGTGGCGTGGAACAAAAACATATATTTAAAATAGATAAAATAGATTAAAATTGTAATATTTATTAAATAAATATGTTTTAAAATTATTGTTCTTTTTTTTTGGAGCAGTATAAATTCAAAGACTTTTTTAAATTAGATTTGTAATACGAAATAATGAAAATGATTATTTAATAATCGTCTAAGAAAAATCGTATGATACGTCTATGTCAATATTGACCGCCATTAGTTTGGTGGTAAATGGGTTACACAAATTGATTCGAATGCGCAGTCCTCTCTCTTTCCTTGTCTAAGGCATGACCATATGGCCACAGTTTGTTTGGATATAACTTAGAACAAAAAGAAACAGGAAGGAGTCTGTCATATATTAACTTTAAGAAAAATTTGCGACGGAAGTCGGCCATCTTGAAGCTCCTTGTATGACTCATTGTTTATGTTTACAGTATGCTGTCAAAGCAATATTTGCATATAAATGTCAAAAATTAGCGCATAGGCGTATCATTCGGTTTTTATAAACACAAAATGATTTACAACACTAAATGTATTCACATACTTGATTGGTTGGAATTTAATAAAAATAAAGACCCTAATATAAATTTTATTTTTTACGGTACGGCATTGGAAACGGAAATTAAAATTGACATTTGGCCGCCATATGCAAGCTCCTTTCTGGACTCAAGGTCATTTTGCATATACTCCTTCCTGTTTCTTTTTGTTCTAAGGGATATAATCTCTCTTTCCTTGTCTAAGGATATAATGCTATGACTTATGTCAAGCAATGGTGACAGTGATGTCACAAAAATGTGGCTTATAGCCAACAGAGAGAACTTTTAGTTTAATTTTTTTTAAACCGGCGAAAATGACTGCGTAAGTTAAGGTACTTGTACATTTCAGCCTTTTGCTGAAAGGCGCACAAAAGTATAGAATCATTTCTATTTATTCAAGGTCAAATCCGCGCAATCTCGCCTGTTTTTAGGGATTTTTGATCTAACAACCCAAAATCCATGTTGGCAGAAATGTCAGTTTACGTCAGCTGATTCTATCCTGTTGTCCTATAAGCATAATAAACATTGAAGTATTTTATGAGAATATCTATATATTTATTCCGAAGTTCGTGTGTACTTACAGTTTGTATTTGTATGAAAATTGTCATGTATTTACTAACTCTACTTCATCCATGAGTCGGGACGTCAGTTATGTCATATACTTTCATGTTTTACTTATTTTATTTTATGTTTGACAGTTCTGTCAATGATTATAAACGATTTTGCGGTGATATTTTTTTATGTGAGTGAACGTTAATTAAAAGGCAGAAATTAACAACCATTGTTTCATTGAAACACAAAAGTGGTGTCAGAAGTGGGATCATCAAGTCAACGTCGACTACCTTGCAAAGAAACCACGCTAAAGGTAGCCTACCCTACAAAACAACCACGTTGCTGTAACCAAATTAGAACCAGCGAAAAAAAAACAACTCTCTTAATCATGGCAGAGGGAGTATCAACGGAGCTTCTTCAGGCTCTATCTGGAATGATTGCTAGCGCCCTTCAACAATCAACAACCCAAAGGACAACCGAAAACGAGTCAGTATCGACATCGACGTCGCGGCCACCACAATTCTCAATGCCGCAATATCGTACCACTGATGGAACAACCATAGGGGACTATTTCACCCGATTTACCTGGGCCCTTAAACTAAGTAAGATACCCGAGAGCGAACATGCACAGTATGCACGAGTTTATATGGGTGCAGAACTCAACGACACTCTGAAAATATTAGTTAGCCCTGCAGATCCAGAGACACTATCATTTAATGAAATTAAATCAACACTAGTGTGTCATTTAGATGCTTGCCGTAACAAATATGCCGAAAGTATAAAATTCCGCAGCATTGTACAGAGGGCAGGAGAATCCATTGCCAGTTTTACTCTTCGACTGAGGCAGGGAGCAACACATTGCGAATACGGTGCATTTCTAGACCGTATGCTTATTGAACAGTTGCTGAAGGGCCTGGAATCACGAGAGATGTGCGACGAAATTATTGCCAAAAAACCGGAGAGTTTTACGACTGCCTATGAAATAGCATGCACACTCGAAGCCATCCGAAACACCGCGGATGAAGTTAAAAATACGAATGAAACTCAAGATACCGAAACAGCGAACCAGATAGGTTACGAGAAACCACCAACACGGAGAAGGATCAACCAGGGGTCTCGGTCCAATCAGCCTCGAGCTAAAGATGATTTCCAGCCCACCAGTCATGGGTCAGCGGGCTGCCAATACCAACCGACTTGCGCTGGGTGCGGTGGTCCTCACCCCCGCAATCGATGCAGATTCCTCGATGTGGAATGCAGAATGTGCGGCAAGAAAGGCCACATTGCTAAGGTTTGCAGGTCCCGGAACAAGCAACATTTGACGCTTAGGGTCACCGAGCATGATAAGGCCACCGACAATGTTGACGTCGTACACGAGTTTAGCAGGGTTGAGGTCATCGGAGCTATCCATTCTACAGGAAAACAGATAATCAACGTCAACATAGAAGGCACCTCTGTCGAAATGGAACTGGATACCGGCGCGCCCTGCTCATTGATAAGTCAAAAGAGGCTACGTACAATTAAACCAGATCTTATTTTACAAATGACTTCCCGCAAATTTGCAAGTTACACGGGCCATCGCATTAATTGCATCGGTAAGGTAATCGTTACGGCAACCATTGGAACCATATCCAGAAAACTTGACCTCTATGTCGTGGAGGGAGACTTTGAAACACTCCTTGGTCGGGAATGGATCGGCGTGTTTGCACGTGAAATCAACTTCGAACAACTTTTTGGCGAGTCGGAGTCAACCCACAAGCTAACTGCCATGCAGTCTTTGTCACCGGTTCAGCAGACAAAACTTGACGAAATTCTCAATCGTTTCGAGAACGTATTTAGGGACACCCCCGGGAAACTGTTAGGCCCACCAACAAAAATGCACCTCAAAGATGGTGCCACACCCGTCTTTGCAAGAGCCCGCGATGTTCCGGTTGCCCTGCGAGCAGCCTACGCAAAGGAAATTGATTCAAAAATTGCTTCCGGGTTCTACAAAAGGGTGGACTACTCAGAGTGGGCATCAACTACGCACATAGTTGTAAAAAAGAACGGGAAGCTGAGAATTACGGGCAACTACAAGCCAACACTGAACCCGAGGATCATTATTGATGAACACCCAATCCCGAAAATAGACCATCTGTTTAACAGAATGCGCGGAGCCACTTTGTTTTGTCACCTGGATGTTACAGATGCCTATACACATCTTGAAGTGGACAAAGAATTCAGTCATGCACTAACGTTAAACACCCCTACTCATGGTCTCATCCGGCCGACTAGGGCTGTGTATGGTGCAGCCAACATTCCTGCTATCTGGCAGCGGCGAATGGACATAGTCTTGAAAGACCTTCCAAATGTCGTGAGTTTCTTCGACGACACGATAGTTTATGCAGAGAGCTTCGATGACTTGATGGGGGCACTCAACGCAACGCTGGAACGCTTCCGACAACACGGCCTGAAGCTTAACAAAGCGAAATGCAGATTTGCAGAACCTGTCCTGGAAGCACTCGGTCACAAAATCGATGAAACAGGTATCCACAAGTCTGACACACACATTAGAGCGGTACGAGACGCGCCGAAACCGTCAACTTCAGAGGAACTCCAGCTGTTCTTGGGTAAGGCAACCTATTATAGTGCCTTTATTAACAATCTGTCTACCAGGGACCGCCCACTCAGAGATATGCTGCGAAATGATCCAATCGTTTGGACACCAGAGGGTGACAGAGCATACCAAGACATCAAGAGCGCCTTGACATCCCCACAGGTCCTTATGCAGTACGACCCGACTCTGCCACTTTTGCTTGCAACGGATGCCAGCAAAACCGGACTGGGAGCGGTTTTATCACATCGGCTAAAAAATGGCCAGGAACGGCCAATCGCTTACGCTAGCCGAACGATGTCAGTCACTGAACAGAGATACCCTCAGATTGACAAGGAGGCACTGGCGATCGTTTGGGCGGTGCAGAAGTTTTTTAACTACCTATATGCTCGACACTTTACATTAATCACCGATCACAAACCTCTGACGCAGATTCTGCACCCAGAGAAGTCCCTGCCAGTGCTTTGTATTAGTCGAATGGCCAACTATGCTGACTATCTGGCACATTTCGACTACGACATCATCTTTAAGACGTCGAAGCAAAATGCAAATGCCGATTATTGTTCAAGAGCGTTACCGCCACCCAGAGTCAATCATTCGCTGGAGAGGGAAGAAGTAAATGACTTTGACGATTTCGACCACTTTACAGTCAATCAAACCCGGCAACTGGTCGCCACAGCTGAGAGCATTGCACGGGAAACGAGAAAAGATCAGCATATGGGTAGGATTTTACAACTCTTGGCCGAGGGTCAAGACCTTGCCCGGCACAGCTTCAAGGCACCAGAGTGCAAGTACACACTCGCCGCCAATTGTCTGATGTTCGAACACCGAGTAGTAATCCCACCCGTTCTTCGAGATATTATCCTCAACGATCTACACACGGCGCACTTGGGAATCGTAAAAATGAAAGGAATGGCACGCTCCTTCGTCTTCTGGCCAGGCATCGATGCCGACATCGAAAAGATCGCCAAAACCTGCACTACATGTGCAACCCATGCGCATGCACCCCCTAAATGTAGAGACCACCATTGGGAATACCCAAAGGCACCGTGGGAACGCATTCATATAGACTATGCTGGGCCAGTAGCCGACACCATGCTCCTTATTGTTGTAGATGCCTACAGTAAGTGGCTTGAGGTCAAACCAACGACTTCCACGACAGCAGCCGCAACAATCGGATTACTGGACAGCTTATTCGCAGCGTATGGTTCCCCAATCACGGTCGTCTCCGACAACGGTAGGCAGTTCATCGCCGAGGAGTTCAAGGATTTCCTCCAGAAAAGTGGGGTGAAATATCACAAATTCATAGCACCATACCATCCATCAACCAATGGCCAGGCAGAGCGCTATGTCCAGACGGTGAAAGACGCCCTGTACGCTATGAACACTACCAAATGCACCCTGCAGCACAATCTAAATGAGTTCTTGCGTCAGTTTCGGAAGGCGCCACATTCAACTACAGGGCAATCCCCGTCACAATTATTTCTGGGTCGTGAACTCCGAACTCGCCTCAATCTAGTGAGACCCGAAGATGTCCAGACCAAGATGCACGAGAAGCAACAATTGGGACATCCAGCATGGCGGACACTTGCAGCAGGCCAATCTGTCTATTTTTTATCAGGCAACCCCAGAATGGCCAAGTGGCTACCTGGCACCATCGCCTCTCGCATCGGAGATCTCCACTATGAGATTGTATATAAAGAAAAGCGCTTTAAGCGCCACATTGACCAAATCAGATCATTTCCTGGAACACACGCTGCATTAGGGAATCAGGAACCTTTTCCCCCTAGACCACGCCAGATACATCTTTCCGAGGCATCAGCTATCATCGAACCCATGGACGCTTTGCCAACACCGACAGATGAGGATCAAGCAGCTAGACCGACTACACCACCGGCGTTGGATGATTATCAAGCAGCAAGGCAGACATCACCAACAATGACAGATAATCACACCAGGGATCCGGTACCAACCAGAGTCCGAAGGTCGGAACGCGCCCACCGTGCTCCCATTAGGTACTCGCCTTGACGGTCCTAATAAAAAGGGGGAGGGGTGTCATGTATTTACTAACTCTACTTCATCCATGAGTCGGGACGTCAGTTATGTCATATACTTTCATGTTTTACTTATTTTATTTTATGTTTGACAGTTCTGTCAATGATTATAAACGATTTTGCGGTGATATTTTTTTATGTGAGTGAACGTTAATTAAAAGGCAGAAATTAACAACCATTGTTTTAAAGTAAAGGTAACGTAACCTCAAATATTCAGAAACTGACAACACTTGTCAAATGACGAAAAAAAATCTCAAAAGTTGCGGCAATGTACGAAGGCATGGTCAAAATTTGCTAGCAATTCAAAATAGACTTGCAGGAAAAAGGCTGAAATGTACGAGTACCTTTAAGTAAAACTTAATATGTTTGACGTCTGGCTTAAAATATTCGGTATAAATGGCTATTTTGAAAATTCTACCAAATACTATTAAACTTTGCACTTTGTTGTAGCAAAAGATTTAAGGTTTTCATAAATTCAGGAAAGTCTAAGCTAAAAGATACTTCTATAGTACTAGTATTTTTTTACTTATAGATTCAGCAGTTTGCGGTCTCGTAAATTTTCTAAATTAGTGATATCTTTCCAAAAAATGCTACACAGCCCTGATTGCTATTTGGTTTTGCATGCTTTATTTGAAATTTTAACCTTATGTGATATGTGATAAATCCAATTTCAATTCTAAAAACTGCAACAGTTTGACCAGTAAATCAATAATAATTTCTTAAAATTTAAACGTGAAGTCAGTAACACTCCATAGGTTATGAACAGAGTGAAGTGCTGGATTGAAAAACTTAATATTTTTCGGGACTTGTGTAATTAAAAATTATGCAGTATGTAAAATTTTAACTACACGTAGTCAAATGTAATTTAACTTCGTTTTTTTTAAATATCGATTTTGACATAGCCGATCACAGGACAAATTATTCTTTTCTACTATCACCAATTTGCTTTCTTTCGATGGATACTTTTTAATATATTGAGCTGGTTCCTACTACCCTCCAGGGATAAAATATACAATTTTTTATATAAATATCAACCATTCTTTATTAGGTATCAAAATTTAAACAAATCTGTAACCTACTACTGTAAAAAGTACAAAATTACCAATTTTCCATGAGTTTATTATTCAAATTTTATTACCCAGGACCAGGAGGTGCTGCTGGTCCACAATATTACTTAGTTGAAATAAACCTGCAGCTGGGATGAACTCTCTTAATAAAATTAAACATATACAACTCATAAAGACTGGGTTATATCTCATGAAATAAGCTTTAGGGTCTTTCGGATGACCTGTAACCTTATAGAGTAATTGAAAGTTCGCATAAAACCAGACTCTATATCTATATGTATAAAATAGGAAATGAAGAAGCGATAAATATTTAGATAGCCTGCGAATAACGACTCTAATAAAATTATTGATTAGCCGGAAAATGTGACGGTTTTAAGTGTTTACTTGTGACCTAAATTAAATTTCGCGACAAACAGTGACGGGCTACCGAAAAGACTGTATGATCAGTCATGTTGCTTTCGCGTTACAAGCTCATAAACATGTAAAATGTTTGTTCAATTTTCTCACATTTCTTTTTCTCTTTAACCCATTTACTGTCAACTTTTTTTATTTGTTAAAAATATGATATAGATACAAACACAGCAATTGATTTTTTTAACTAAATTTTTTTCATTTTTTTAAATTTTACGATAAATCCCCGTTTGGGGTTATGTATAATTGAAATACTGGATTTGTAACATTATTTGGTTGCAATATAGATTATTTCTATATAACAAGAACAGAAAAAAAACTATTTTTAATGCCACTAAATACATATACTCAACATGCAGTTGAGTACATGCTTTTGCAACATTGCTTTCTAACATTCGTCTTGCAGACTGCACATTTCCTACTTTTTATTTGCTTGCTACAGGATACCTACCAACGGTATCATTTTTTATATCTTGTGTCTCACGTTTTTCAGTTTTTACGTTATTGATGATATACACTCAACTAAAAAGGTACGTAATATCCATGAAAATGTTAATTGAGACAACAAAATTGATTTAAGAATGATAAAAAAACTCTTCGTTTTAACAAAACTTCCACTATTAATTTAAAAAACTGCTTTTTTAAGACTCAATGACAGCCGTTGTCTAGTTGTCTAGCGTTGTCTAGCAAAAAGTTTGTTATATTTGGCAGATAGCACTACAAACTACCATAGATAATTACCTAAAGACTCAAAATTAGATTACCATGCACGACCGCGTGGTATGTAGAATGTCTTTCAAGGGTTAAAGTCTTGAAGTCTATAACGATCGATTGAAAAATCCGTTTGGAAGGTACATTTAATTATTGGTTCAGCAACTGTTGTTATCAATTTACGAACGAATTTATTGTTACCACAAATGCCGTTCATTATGATACTATTAAACAAATTAGTAGATTAACGAATGCGTTTGTTGGTAAAACAAATTCTTAATATAAATGTAATAAACAACCCTTGTTTTAATGAAACAAAATCTTGTCATAATTAAAATTTGTTCATTGGCATGATAAACCAAGTTTATTGTTTATAAAGTATTCATTCAATAACGCGTTTTGTTGTCAGAATTGACAGTATTATTAACTATACGAAAAAATCTTATTGACTGAACGAATTGTCTGTTATTGATTAACGTAGATACTGCTGTTATTTTCACAAATAGTAAAATAGTAAATTATTGTACCAATATCCAAATACATTGAATAATATAAAAAAGTTCACTGTACTAACGTACTAAATTATTGTCATAAGAACAAATTACTCAATCTTAACTGTTAATGAATATTACCAACAAAATTTTTTTGAGTGTAATCAAATAGGTTTTAACAATCGCCTTTCGAAAATCTAATAAAGAAACAGTTTCATTCGCGTGCAGGTTCACGACAGCCATATCGATAATATCTATAAATATTATTTTAATTCTTTCAATTTTAACATTCTAGCCTAATTCATCCACACTTCCCATAAATTCACAATGAGGTTTGTGAAATTGATACACTTTTTTATACGTTTGTAATAATTCCAAAGAAAACCCCCTACCCCCCATCTCACTCCGCAAGAACGAAATACAATAATTTTAATTAATTTTAATTTTAAAGCAACAAATGCGGTGTAACATGTATATCGTCATGTCACCTTGCACTATTACCGACCGTAAACGATACCGCTATTATTATCGTTAAAACCGACCCCGAATCACTGTTAATGCTACTGTACACGAGACACCCCTTATAGACGCTAACTATTTACCGGTTTGAACGAGGCCAATCGAAGAACGCGTCCCTCGCTTGCAATTGAGTAACGAACGCATCTTTTATGACAAATGACACAAACACGATTTCCGTTTTGAGCAAGACTATTTAAAAGACCCGTAAGGCAACAATAGCTTCTTTCATCGACTAACAGGCCGACTGAAGAGTCTGAATGTGAATTTGTGAATTTCCTTTTTGGTTGTTGGTATGTAGACTTTTTTCCATTCTTTTCATTGCTAGTTACATAATTATGCTTTAATTATAATAAAAAACATTTTCTATAAAATTACACACACAATTTGTACACATACTATTTGAAAACTAATAAAATGTATCAGAAGCGTGCTTTCGATCACGTGTCTTCAATAATTGTTCAAGGTAAGCTATTACTTTTAGACAAAATATAACAATTGATCAGTAAACAGCTAGACATTATATTTTCCGTAAGTTAAAAACATAATTATTGACAAATTTTAAGTTCATAAAAATCTTAGAGCGTAGTCTTTAACCACGCTATTAAAACTTGCTTTAGAGTCAGACAATTAATAATAGTTATTAAACAAAAAGCACTTCACTGTAATATTTTTAATGTTATAAAAAATCAATTTTTCACAAATATGTACAAATATATGATTGTTTTAAAGTTTTACTAAAACTAGTTAAATATATACCTTTTTATTCAAATCACATTAGAATATTGATATTTTTTTTGCATTATAAAGAACAGGACCGGCTTCACCGTCCTGTACATTAATAATTTTCAATATTGTTTAAATTCTCAATTAGTTTATTATATTTATGGACGCTGTATTGGAAAACTTGAAGATAAGACAATTTATTTGTTGAAATTTAGTAATTTGCTGTCCTATCTGAAAAGTCTCCATGATTCCTTCTCGCACACATAAAAGTTTTAGAAAGATACAACCCTCTAAGTTGGAGTCAAGTTATCGCTAAGTTACCGCTAAGTTGGAGTCAAGTTATTGCTAAGTTATCGCTAAGTTGGAGTCAAGTTATTGCTAAGTTGGAGTCAAGTTATTGCTAATTTAGAGCCGTTACCGCTTATGTGAAGACAGTCCTTCAAACCACTTCTGATCTGTTAAGAAAACTATTACATCCCAAGCTGCCAGAACCATTAAAGAAAATTTCATCTCTCCACGAAGAAGTTGAAGCCGCCCTCCTAGACAGCGCAGAAACCTAATGTTAAGTCCACTTTTTACAACTCCGGTTCATTATCAGCAAGTACTTATAGTTTCAATAAATAATCAATTTAAAAAAAACAGTTTCATTTGTATACCTTAGACTATAAGTCTTAAGGGTGTAGCGTGGTCGGTCTTTATTTCAAGTAGCTTCTTTATTTGTTGTTTAATTAAAGTAATTACAAGGTGTTTCTTTCTCACCTTAGTTTTTGTGTAGTTTGTTTGCTTAATCTATAGCGTTCAAAAGATAGTGGCGCCCTTATTACTTATACATCCCAATCCTTCCTATAGTGAGCATTAACTTGGAGTCGAACCACCCTCTGGAGAGGGTCTCTTAGCCAGGATCTCTTTTGGAGAGTTTTAAAAAGGGTTACAGCGGGCTCACCCGTATAAGTAAAAGAAACTATGTGGCATTTAATACCTCGAAAAACATCGGATATGTGTAACAAAAACCGTTTACGAAAAATCGAAGTAATTGGAGCCTTAGTCAAAATATCTACAATGTAACAAAGAAAAATGTTAAAATAGCAGTTTGACAAATTCGAAACACGTGGGTACATAAAAAAATATACGAGGACCGTAACTTTTTGCTGACTAAGGAAATAGGGCATGCAGCGATCACGTAAGCCAGAGTGGAAATCCCAAAGCCACCGGGAAGACCAATGAGAAAATTAGCAGGAGCTCGGCTACCAATGAGAAGCTAGCTACCTTAGTACGACATGGGATAGGAGACGCTTCATGGAGTACCGAAGGGGAAAAATGGTTTTCCTGGTAGCCAAGGAAAGAACACAAAAGGAGTTCGGCTCGGACCAGCTTCTTGGTGAGCGGCACCGAGCCGGCAAAATGTGGTCCAAAGAAAAGAAGAATTAAAGACTTCGGCTCGGAGCGGTTTTCAAGACGGAAGCCAGTCGAATAAAGTGCGTTCGGCACTTAGATAAATTTCTGAGTGTATAGTGCGGTTTCAGGGATCGAGTGCGGGTATAATTTATTATTTGTTTACCCGTATAAGTGGGTGAGTTATTCTCCCAGACATCGGTAAGTCCAATTTTAAATATACTAACCACTACAGATTTTATTATTTTGTTGGCAATTTGGATGTATGTGATCAGACATTTCTGTGATTGACTTAAGTCAAATTTAAAGAAATATAATTAGTAACACATTTTAACGTTTCCTTTACTCTAAAGAAAGGTACATTTTCTGTTAACTGAAAGGGTTAGAATAGTTAATACAGGGTTTATATTCATAGTCAATTTAGTAACGGTCCCTCAGACCAACAGTAATTATTGTTAACGTTAATGTTAGGGTCCTTCAGACCAAACAAGCTTATTTTCATTTCGTTTGTTTTGTAGTTGATTTAGTTTGTAAATGAGTTTTATCTTTTTTTGTTATTTTTTTGTTTTTTTGAGGAGGCAAAACGCTTCATGTAATATTTGTATGTTATAAGAATTCACGTATTGCAATAAAGCAGCTGGTCTCACCTCAAATATTGTTTGCGTTTCTTTTGGTAAATTCAACCCTTTTACAGAACCCTTCAAAGCATCCCTTCCAGCTCCTTCACGCCGGCTAAATAAGACCTTTCGCCAACAAATAAATACTGCAAAGGCTGAACCTCCCGCATCTTTCAGCATTTAGGTACCGCTCGGCTAAAGCTGAAAGAGGAGTTAGGACCTTCAGGGTTATCCAATTCATTAAATTTACTAACTAGTTAAAATTACATTATATTAATTAATTATAAATCTTATCCACCTAAACCATCCAATAATAGAGTACATTTTACGGGTATTACATCTGGTGACCGCAGATCAGAAACTTCTCCGCTTATTAATCTGGTGACAGCGGTCTTCCGCTTATTACACGTTCTAGACCTCAGACAAAAGCCTTCCATACACTAGCAAAAATCGTTACATCTTTATCAAATGTCCAAAAGGCTTTCTTTTTTATTCCGATTTCATTCTTCAAAGGACCTTTCTTCATTATATTGCTTCGGACTGTACCTGTTGCATCTGTTCTTTCTGTCAAAATTTGCATTAGGTCGTAGCTTATAAAAATTGTCGAAGTGAAAATAATGTTCTGGACCCTGATTCCCGAAATCTCACAAGGAGAAAGTGAATTATAATTCTCTCAAAATAGACAAAAATGTATTCTTGAAATAAAATCTCACAAAGATCCGTGACATGCGAGAGAGAATCAATTCTCCTGTCAAGACCCAGGAGAATCATCTCTTCTAGTAGTTTTTATCTATTTTTAATTTACTTTAACTTTAAGATTTTGGCTATAAATATTGCTAGATTAGTTTAAGGAAATTCTAGAATGTTTATTTATAAATGAAGGTTAAATTGATTGTACTAACCCTTACTTTTTGGAAGTCCATCCATTAATAATAAAAAACTTTTCGTTTTAACAAAACTTCCACTATTTATTTAAAAAAATTGCTTTTTTAACCTCAATGACGGCCGTTTCGCTGATTAGCATCGTCAGATTGACATTTAAGTTACATTTTGTTTGTTTTTAGCTAGGTACCTGATGTTGTTTAGGTAGTATTAAGGCTAGACCAAGTATGGAAGTAATAAGACATAACAATACTAAAGCCTAGATGTTATTAGCCCTAAGGGATTATTCTGGATGAAATTCCCTCTAAGATCAGTATAACTGTGCAATGATATAAAAAAACCAGGAAAAAACTATATCATGCTGATCTTTACAATAACTTAATATACTTATGTTACAATAATGTCTTATCTATGTATAAAATGAAGAATCAATCAAAGTAAACAGTTTAATAGTGGAGAACTTCCAAAATTTATTTATTCATTAACTACTTTAAACTGTTGATCTGCTAGATGTCTTTTTATTTCAAGCTTAAGTTTTCTAATAGTATCTGAAGAAGATATCTTCGTTATCGAAACATTAGATAGAATAAGTAAAGATTAGTACGGCTGTGCTGATTTTAGAGGCATATATATCCAGGATAATCCTTAGGTTTAATAATATCTACGTTTTAATATTTTTAAGCATATTTCCATAAACACTTGGTGTAGTATTGGTATACTATTTATTCAATATTTCATAACATTTGTATTTCATTTATCAAACAATTTTTATTGCACAAAACAAGTCTCCAATGTATCTGGATTATATTATTAAAAATGCATGCGTTGCGGTGATTTGCCGGGCAGAATAAAAACGTCTTAGCATTAATTATTAATTAAATCATTAATAATGGTGTTTTTCACACATTCTTGCTTTTTGTGTAACCACACATACAATTTATCACAAATACAAAAATGATTCGGTGTCATTGTCATGGAAACCTTAAGCAAACAAACCAATTCGTCGGATATGCTTCATCTAATAATCCCTTTCGAGGAACGAATAAAAAGAGAATATTATTTATTAGTAAAACTGACCTTTCTTTTTTTAATATTATGCTTCTCGAATTTGCCAGGACACTCTACCACCTCCGCTGTGGTCATAACACAAGCATCGCTATCGTTTTTAAAATGTAACACTCCAGATTTAAAACTATACAAATTTTTGTTAATATCGATTCCTTGATTAAAATTATAAATGAATGTTGATCTTTATTTGGAAAATTCGAATCAGGCGCGATTTTCGGTTCGAATGGTATTTTTTGTAAATTGATACAAGAACAGTTTTTGGTGATTCTTTGAACGAAACAAAAAATACGACGATGACAATGACGAGACTAGATTGGACGTCCGAATCGAACTGAAACTCGGAAACTACTGAAACGAAGGGAAGTTGACGCAGTCGGCAACACCCCTTTGCCGGGTTGCGTGGAAATCCCTAAAAACGAAACTCTCGCGATATACTTTTCATCATTATGGTAATCGAACCAATGGAAAAAAATTTTCATTTTCTATATCAAACCATCGGAATCTTTTCCCACAGATTGTTGTGACAATTTTAAACAACGAATAGCAAGCAATAAAAATGAATGATTCAACAGTTGTGGTATACAAGGTGCGCCTTTAGTGTAAGAAAGCCCAATACACCCAAGAATGATAAAAATTTACCAGGATTGCCTAATCGGCCTGATTTGTCCGCCAGCTGTGTGACGTCACTGCAGTCCTTCATTATAACGTTTACCATATAAATGCATGGAAATAATAGGAATAGACCCATCTCGTTAATAGCACAAATTGAATACTCATGCGCGAACCAACTCCCACTCTCGTAGTTCCCCCTAAATGTTCGTGCCCCTTATAAAATTGTGTTGGCATGACATGCAAAAGTAAGTAATCCAAAGTAAAGTAAATCCAAAGAGAAGTCTAGGTACACACACAAGTCGTTAATATTAAATACACAAAGACAAGAAAAACACAAAAACAACTAGCAAGCGGCGTATACGAACGAAATAAAAATTATAACTTCTCCTTTGTGGTTTATGGCCTGAGTTGCCGGGGCTATACGGCAAATAGAAGCTAGCTTTTGACAGCTAATAGGGTTTTTTTCATTTAAATTGTGGTATTCCTGGGTAGCAATACGTTGTGTTCTATGGCAAGAAGTAGTCTTATTTTAGCAGTGGAAGGGGAAAATTCAAAAATATTTGCGCATGAGTATTCAATAAAGAGATAGGTGTAAGACAGTATTTTTATGATTTCTGAAATACTAATAACGTACCACTATTTGGATTTTTAAGATTAAACACTAATAATTTATAATAAATATTCTCATAAAATCGTTTTAATACTTATATTTAATTATTTTATTGAATATTATTTGAGAAGTAGGTAGAGTAAAGAAAACACTATTTCAAACATATTTAGTTCTATTTTTATTTAAAAAAATATATTCAAAAAAATTTATTATTACACAAAATCATAGCTAAAACTAGTGTTTTTTGACAAACAAAGAAACATAATAAACAATTTGCAGCATATTACTAGTACAATCCGTGAATCTTTTATGGAGCGACATAATAATATATGTATTCTATGAAGAATTTTTAATTACAAATTTAAAATTAACAAAAAATACTACATACTAAAAAAATAGTACGTAAGTAAACTATCTCACTAAAAACGTAAAATAAAAAATGTATTCACTATTGAATATTAACGTTGACACTCAACGATACTAACCAAGCAATGCCCAGCCAAGCAGTGTAACACATGAAATTTAAAAGTCCGAACTGGAGTTTAAAAGAACAGTTTTTTAAATATTTTTCACAAAAATGCAACGTACACTAATGTATCCACAATAAATACCAGTCAAAATTTTGAATATTTTTACAATAAATCTAAAAACGACGATTGAAAACGACCTAAAATGCACTGTCAAGATAGGAATAATACGACCGAGGACTGCAGTGACGTCACAGGCCACCACGTGCGATCGATTTTTTGGCGAATGTACGTCTTATGGGATTAAGCAATCCTGGTAAATGTTTATCATTCTTGCAATACACCTACCTCTTTATTGAATACTCATGCGCAAATATTTTTAAATTTTCCCCCTCCACTGCTAAAATATGACTACTTCTTCCCTTAGAACACAACGGTTTGCTACCCAGGAATACCACAATTTAAATGAAAAACACCCTTTTAACTATCAAAAGCTAGCTTCTATTTGCCGTATACGAGTGGCTCCGGCAGCTCAGGCCATAAACCACAAACAAGAAGTTCTAATTTTTATTTCGTTCATGTACGCCGCTAGCTATTGTGTTTTTCTTGTCTTTGTATATTTAATATTAACGACTTGTGTGTGTACCTAGGCTTCTCTTCGGATTTACATTGGATTACTGATTACTTCTGCATGTCATGCCAACACAATTTTATAAGGGGCACGAACATTTAGGGAACTACGAGAGTGGGAGTTGGTTTCGCGCATGCGGATTCAATTTGTGTCATTAACGAGATGGGTCTATTACCCAATTAAAGTTGAGTTACATCGCTTACGATTAGATAGCTCACAGTTTATTATCAAAATGATCAAAATTGACCACTTGAAATATATTTTATTTACACTCACCTATATCTTAAAATTAATAATAATAAGCTTTATTGTCGAAAAAATTATTTAAGATTTGTGGACAAAGCTGTTTAAAAAAAAGCAAATCACATAGAGCAAAATAACAAAACATATTAAAACATAAAACATAATACAAAAGTATCTACAATATAAATATAAACATTGCGAAAGGTCAGTTAAAAAAATAAATGTATACTTTATGTATACATTATACAATGAGAAAAATAAATAAATAATATAAAAAAATTTTAAAATTTAAGATTTTAATTTAGTCAAAATAACAACAAAAAAAATAACAAACAACAAAATAAATAAATGTCATAAATTAACCTTCTAGTGCGTGAGATGGTCCCAAATATATTATGTAAAAAAGTCGTCAACTGCATACAAAGCTCTCTCTACCAGGTATAATTTTAAAGCGTTACGAAATGCCATTATTGATGAAATGGACTTTATTTCAAAGGGTAGATTGTTGTGCATTTTCTTAGCGTTAAAAAAGTAGAGCTTTTGATTAGTTCCGTGCGTGGTTTTGGTAAATAAAGTTCATACCTCTGCACTTCAAGAGGGTAGTTATGAGATAGTCTGTCTGAGAATTCAAGTAAATGTTTCCGAATTAAGGAAATGGATTCAAAGATAAATAGGCATGGAAGTGTTAATATTTTATGTTTTTTAAAGAATTCCCTACAATGAGTTTTACTTCTTAGTTTCAGCATACACCGAACAGCTCTCTTTTGTAATTTAAAAATACGTTCAAATTGAGTCACACAATATGTGCCCCAAATAGGAAGTGCATATCGGAGATGAGACTCGAAGAGGGCAAAATAGACTGTTCTGGAAGCTGACAGGTGAAGCTCCCTAGATATTGTTTTCAGCGCGTAACAAGAAGAGCTTAGTTTTTTCGACAAAGCGTCAATGTGTAAATCCCATTTTAGAGAGCTGTCAACGACAAGTCCCAAAAATCTCACAGAGTCAACGACCTCTATAGTGGAATTATTCAACATAATAGGTTGAATTGCAAATGTGTATGATAAAACTTTTGGCTTAGAAACGTTCAAACACATATGGCTAGAATCACACCATGATTTGATGATGGTTAAGTCATGTGAAACGATTCTATGAAGTTCGGTGATATCCGGGTGACTCCAAGAAAAGCTAGTGTCGTCTGCGAGTAGATAAATTTTACCGCCGATGCTTAAGTTAGCAATGTCATTGATAAATAGCAAAAATAATATAGGAACCAATACCGAACCTTGTGAAACCCCATATTCCATTTGCTTGCATGAAGACCTTAATTCATCAACTCGTACAAACTGCAGTCTCTCACTAAGAAAAGACTCGAACCACCTGATCGAGGTGCCTCTAAATCCATAGTACTGCAATTTTTTAAGTAGTATTTTATGATCCACGCAATCGAAAGCTTTTGAGAAATCACAAAATATTGTAGCTATAGAGTGTTGATTGTTTAAGCTGGAGTAGACATTATTAAAAAGAGAAAACATTGCATCATTTGTGCATTTACCATTTAAAAATCCAAATTGATTTTTAGCTAGAATATTGTATTTAACCACAAATGAAAGAAGCCTTTTTTTACCAACCTTTCAATGATCTTGGATAACGTAGGAAGAAGCGCGATTGGGCGATAGTTAGAAACTTGATCTTTAATTATCACATCCTTTATGCAAAGGAATGATTATGGCTGTCTTAAGGCAAGTAGGAAAAATACCAATTCTTCCAACAAGTTCCTTCTCCGATTTCCAAATTTTTTCGCTGTAAAAGAAACAATCTTATCTTATAATCCAAACTGCCGTTATCCATAAAAGCTCAGAACTCTAAGTTCGGTACAAAAACAACAAATGTAATGTTCGTCAAATATTTATTGAAAATAACGATATATACAAACAACAAAAAAAATTGTTTCAGTGTGAAAATAAGTAGTTTAGTTCCGGATTATCTCTAGGTTCAATGACTGTGTTTACCCTTCTGGTACATACTGAGCGGGAATAATTTCTCCCATTCGTGGTACCTCTCCGTGTTCAATTTATTCAATGTCGTCAATTTGTTGCCGATGTTCAAATATTTCTCAACGCTCACCGTGAATGGTTCCCATTTGACGTTGTCCAGTTTTTCCGATGGAGTAGGTATGGGATTTCTGAAATAATCAAAAATTTTGGATAGCTGCTTAGTACTTCACATAAGATATAAGTGCTTCCAGGCAAAAAGAATATCAAGAAGATGAATAGTATCTCTGGAGGCACTGGAAGTATAACTAAATTACTACTTAGTACATTATACAGTGTGTAAAAGCCAAATGGAATAAATTCATTATTTCGGTTACTGTACATTGAAATATATTCTTCTCCAGTGGTGGTATACAATTTCTTTCACCCTATACAATTTCTTGGTACTGCCACCCTTACTTCGTAAATATTCCATCAGCACTTATATCTTATACAGTGTGTAAAAGCCAAATAGAATAAATTCATTATTTCGGTTACTGTACATATTTATAAAAAATCCCGAAACACGTCAAATTTAAATTATAACTTGACATTCTTTAACGTGAAAATGCAACCCCTACCTTCAACCCCCTTAGAATGACAGGTACAACCCCCAATTTTTTAAATGGGAAGTATAGGCTTGTGATTTATCATTTGAAAGGTCTCTTCATTCTCTATTCAAAAATGTTATTGTTTTTAAATTTAATGCAAAAATTAACATAAAACAATTAAAATCATGTTGTTACTGAAATTCGCTAAAATATACTCGAAACTTATTACAATATACTTAAAACTTATTTCCCGTTTAGGTCTTGATAATGAGAAAGTGAACAAAAACCATAGCAATTTGGTTTTTAGATGGTAACCATTAAAAAACTTTAAAGAATTTCCGTGGCAACGCTATTTTAACAAGCAGTAGTAAATTGTTTTATTTAAGTTGTCATTGTTGTAATTTAAGTATAAAGTTTGTTCAATTCAATTCTGAAAAATGGTTAGATTAACGGAAATGCATAAAATAACAGTTTTACAAATGATTGGTTACGGACACAACACAACAGGAAGTAACTCGCCTATTTCATGAGAAATTTCCTAATTTACCGCCTATATCCCAAGGAACAATAAGTAAAATAGAAAAGCAGTTTCGTGAGTTTGGTCATGTAAGGAAGATAAAAAAAGCAGCTGCAATGCACTGAGTGATGAACTCAAATTAGATGTGTTGCTTGAGTTTCAGGAAAACCCACATACATCGAGTAGACAGGCATCCACTACATTCAATGCTAGCCATACAGCGAGAGCAAACATATTAAGAGAAAATAAATTGCGTCCGTATAAGATGATACCTACACAGGAGCTCATGAAAGACGATTTTGATAGGAGAACTTTTTTTGTGAGCAAATGATGGACATGTTGGACAACAATATTATCCAATTAGAAGACGTTATGTTTTCTGATGAGTGTACTTTTTTTACTTAACGGTCATGCTAATCGGCAAAATTGCCGCTACTGGTCCACGGAAAATCCTCACTGGATGAGAGAAGAACAAACTCAATACCCTCAAAAGGTTAATGTTTGGGCAGGGATATCATTGGTCCCTTTTTTATTGAGGGCAACTTGAATGGCAACAATTATTTGGCACTACTTCAAAATGATGTAATTCCAACGTTGGCAAATTTATATCCTGATCCAGGTAACCCTCAAGTTCCAGCGAATACGATATGGTTTCAGCAGGATGAAGCACCACCACATTACCAACTTAATGTCCGGCAGTACCTCGATACAATATTTCCCAATCGGTGGATAGGGAGGCGAGGATCGATTGAATGGCCAGCGCGATCACCTGATCTTACATTATTAGATTTCTTTTTATGGGGATATGTGAAGAGCCATATGTACAAAACTAAACTGACTGACTTAAAAGAACGTATAACGCTTGCGATTAGGTCGATCACGCCTGATATTTTAAATAATGTTAGAAGACAGTTTTATTTGAGATTAGGATGTTGCCAAGACGTTCGCGGAGAACATTTTGAACATCTACTTCATTAACATTCATAGTTCTTTTTCGTGTTCTACATTTTATTCCGTTTTGCATTACATTTTAGTTTTTGATTGTATTGTAGCGAATTTCGGTAACAACATGATATTAATTTTTTTTATGTTAATTTTTGCATCAAATTTAAAAACAATAACATTTTTGAATAGAGAATGAAGAGACCTTTCAAATGATATATCACAAGCCTATACTTCCCATTTAAAACATTGGGGGTTGTACCTGTCTTTCTAAGGGGGTTGAAGGTAGGGGTTGCATTTTCACGTTAAAGAATGTCAAGTTATAATTTAAATTTGACGTGTTTCGGGATTTTTTATAAATATGTACAGTAACCGAAATAATGAATTTATTCTATTTGGCTTTTACACACTGTATAAGATATAAGTGCTGATGGAATATTTACGAAGTAAGGGTGGCAGTACCAAGAAATTGTATAGGGTGAAAGAAATTGTATACCACCACTGGAGAAGAATATATTTCAATAAGCTGTGGACTGATCTTTGGTACTTCCTATAGAATACAAATTGGTTTCAGAATATTTATTATCAATAGTATTGGTTTATTTTAGTCATCTAGAGGCAAATGTAGTACTAAGAGACTTTGGAATGTTACTGGAAGCGAAGGAATTGTCAAAATGGTTGGAATTGCTACTTTAGTGCTTATAGAATTTTTATTATTATCAGTATTAACATGCTATCAGAAGCAGGTGGCAGTAGATATTCTGTAAGATATATGTGCCACTAGAATATGAATTATCACTTATATTATCACAAGAGATTAAATTATTTCCGGAAATTTTTTTGAGGGCACAAATATTTTGAAAATTATCCCGAGCCGTGAAGCGACGAGGGATAATTTTTTTAAAATATTCGTACCCGTAAAAGTTACCTACATTACGATAGGCAAATGAGTTTTATAATGAAGAATTTTATAAGTGCAAAATATAAAAACTTATTTAGGCCATTTAAAGACAAAAGACATACATTTTTATTAAATATAGTACTGAGAAGTATCTTTTGAAATACTTGAATTTAGTATTTTGTCATTTTTTATTTTTATTTTAAATAGTCCATTTTATATATAAAATATTTCTCGAATTCTAACTTTGTATGATTATTTAATAGTTTTCAACGATTTTAGAATTTAGGCTTTAAACTCACCCTGTTTTGGCGAAATTGGCGTACAGCTTTGTTAATTTGGTTACCATTTCAATTTCTTGTGGGGAAGTTTCGGTAAACAATGGAAACAGTTTGATATGGAATAAATAAATCAAATCATCGTGATGAACGATACCTTAAAAAGAAAACAAATTGTTTAGGAAAATTAATTTTTTCTTTTTTTCTTCTTCTACTTTTGACTCGTTTTCTAATGATAAGAAAACGTAATTGACAGAAGCAATACAAATTTCCATCGGTCGATCAACAATAATGGATATTTTTCAACGAGGCAAAGAGAAAATTACATTTTAATGTATTTTCTTTCAAATTTCCCCTTGCTACGACGAATTTTTAAGTAAAATGCTTTTGTGTAAGTGAAAATGTATTTACTAAGTGATTTTCCAGCTCAAATATGAATCTTACTTTCCCATTTCGTGGTCGACGAACTTTCAAGTAAAGCTTCTTTATTGAATAAAAATTGTTCTTTGATCATTCCCTATTTTGATCTGTCTGAGCTTGTTACAGAGAGCAGCTCAAATACACGTCGAGTTAAAGTCTCCTGTTTATTCTCACATTGTTCCAGAGCTCGAAATGAACCGGAAGGAAAAATATAGATTCGTTCCGTTTCGTGAAAAGAAATACAGACTCGTTCCGTTTCGTAAAAAAAATAAAAAACTCTTTACTTTGCGGCTTCATGAAGAATTTGTCCCAATTTCCCCAGAAATACTTCAATTCTAGCAAAATGACACCCTACAACCGTCGGCGCCGTTGGATATTCTAGACTCATTTCGGTTGCATTATTACTCGAGCGACGAGGGTAGAGCTCTAGCTCAAGTTTCAGTATGAGGTTCGCCATCGTAATTGTAAAGCCGCGGTTACACGGCGCATGTTTGTCGAACCAAAAATTTGGTTCGTAGTTCGCTACAATTCGCCATTTTACATGCAAGGGTATGTGGTTCGTCCAGATTCGTACGTCAGGAGTTCCGCCTGAAAATCTCGAACCTGAAAGCGCAGTGACTAGTTCATTTATTGCTGCCATGGATAGAGGACAGCAAATTATTGCTGCATATGCATAATTAATAGTGGTCATATACTACAAAAAAAACTAAAGCGTAAGAAAAAAAGATGATGGATAGCATTGCATCTGAAAAATCGAGAAATGTAAGTAGTTACCTGTATATTTTATATCGACAGTGAAGTACCTAATACCTATTTCTGAACAGATCTTCTAATTGAAGAGCTTCAATGAATTCTATATTTTTCTCTTTATTCCAAGACATGATTGTCTTTTGAATGATACAGAACAACTGATATGATCTAGCGTCCTGTTTTGTTTTTCATGGATCGGTTCGAGAAAGAACGACCCTGGACGAACCTGTACGAACCTTTGCGAGAACCTATTGGTTCGTCTCCTTTGACTCACGCTTAATTTCCGACAACCGATGGAACCTTGCAAACCAGACAGGTTCGACGAACCACACGCCGTGTAACCGCCGCTTTATGCACTCACAACTAGCGATCTCAGTAAATAATAATTGAAAATGAGTCAGCTATTAAATTGGCTGAAAAAAAGGCCACAATCGTCCGAAAATATAGCACCTACAGTACTCGAAGATGATAATTGCACTAGTAAGCAAGAGAGTGAAAGCATGAATGATGATGATTTACCCGATTGCTGGAGTTTGGGACAATGTGAAGAATTTAAAAGCAATAATAATTGGTTGAATGTGAAAAACAAGGCACTGGGTTGTTCAGTGTGTAGTAAGATACACTCTTTATCAGCTGAAAATGCTTTCATTACCATAGCAGCAATGTTTAGTGTGGGAAAACGGAAAGTGTAAGGAGTCTAAGCAGTCAAGTTTACGCTAACAAATTTTTGAACAAAAAAAATCGGAGGCTCAAAATGAGGCGAGGAGCTACTTAAGAGTTGAAAAAAAGCGTGTATTGAGATCTATTTTGAAGAGGTAAATCGTACTAACTAACAGCACCATTGAACGAGTTTTTAGAACAGCGTTTGCAAAAATGCAAAGGCCATTTGTGGACCTACCTGTTGATGTCGACTTACAAGTTTTAAATGGCTTATCGATGTGACAAATTTTACATTCTGAGAAAAGTTACCAAGATATTGTTATTCATTGTGCAAAAGTGTACCACTCTCAAAGCTATAGATGGCAAGGGAACAAGGAATAAACAAGAAAAACATAAAGATAGTGCAGCAGCTCTACACGAATATGACAGCAAACATCAAGATAGGTAGTAGATTGACTAATGAAATTTTAATTAGTCAGGGACTTAAACAAGGGTGTTGCATAGCACCTACCCTTTTTAAGATATATCGCTGACGACCAAGCCATCCTAGCAGAAGATGAGAGTGATATTAGTTATACCCAGGAGTCCAAATAACATCAACTTCAGGAAGTAATGACGAAATAGCCTCACGAATGGACCAAGCAAGATCAGCTACAAGACAATTACACGGACTATTATGGAGCAAAAAATAACAAAAGAAAACAAAAGAAGAATCTATAAAACCATAATAGAAAGCCGAACTGTAGGAGATAAAACAGAAAGACAATTAAATACAGCCGTATAAAGCAATATCAGAGAGGCATTTTAAAATAGATTATACCATTGTATGAAAGTGAATGGTACTAATTTTGAACACTTATTGTAACTTCATAATAAATAGCACAGTTAAAATGATTAAAGAGTATGAACTGTTGTACAACCCATTTTATTACAGGCAAATAAGGTGAAAGTAAAAAATAAGCAAAATGTGTGCTATTAAAAGAAAAATTGTTTATCTCATAAACACTTTAACCTACAACTATTTTACATTTTTGAAATGAGCTAAAAGAGGAGTATACAAATTTTACATAAAAAATATGAGAAGTAATTAAGGGATGCTACTAGGGGTGAGGGGGTGGCTTTTCCAGTAAGTTTAAATAAGCCATAATGCTTGCCCCTTTCCAACATAAATTGACGTGTTTTTGGATTTTTCCTAAATACCAATATTACAAAAGTTATTAAAGGTGGATACTTTTATCTAAAAAGCCCTGTATAAATATAACAGAAGCTGATAGAGCTATGTACTTCACAATAAGAGTTTTTGAATTGATGGCTACCACACCGGGGCCAAAGTTTTCTACTGGGCTCATACGAGTTTTGCGAAAAAATTAAGAAAACGTATGATTTCAGTTTCATCATCAAATATAAGTACAACAGGTGATGACCATGAGAAGAATGTCATGAAATACATGAATTTGTTAGAGAGCATTAACGTTTTAGAGCCAAATAACTGGCCTAAAACTAATGATGGAACAATTATTGATATACAATATGGATGTTGTGGCTTCACCACAACGGAAATAAAATAATAAAATATTCGTCAAAAATACTTCGACACTAACACTTAATATTATGCAACCAACATTGTTAAACATATATAGAAGGGAAGGGGGTAGTAGTTAACATCGGCCAAGGGAGAAACTATAACGGCAGCATTCCTTTACGAACCAGGGTGGTGTAAGTGTGATGTTCGATTTCGTTAGTAAAAGTTCGTTTCGTGAATGAAGAAAAAGGTAAAAAATGGATATTAAGTCGTTGGTGAAGAATAATAACGCAACCCGTATTATGTGACAATTCGTAAGGTTAGTAGATATATATTTGTGCTAATCCGGTACTTGCAAATCATATTTTTGCGAATGAACTCAATTATTTCGATTAAGACTCACTTTCATTTAAGAATTCGTTATTTCGGATTAGGAGTAGTTTAAAGCCATTCGTGGACATTTACCTACATAGTATTTCTAGACTTTTTCGAACTCATTTGAACATTTTTTGAGTATTCTTTCGAAGCCGCACCCCAAGCCACGCGGTTCTTAGCGCGCTTTTTAACAGTGACGTCAGCAGCAGCGCAGTAGAGGCGTATTTTTGTTATACCAGACGTCAACTTTACCATCAGCAGCACTTCAGTCAAGGCCAGTTTTTATGTGTTGTATAATTATTTCATTTACCCACACGTTTAGCAGTAGAAGTGACTACGCGGTGTAAATAAGAACTTCCTTAAGGGATTCAGATTATTTTTGTTTAGGTATATATATTCTTTATTGCGGTATTATTTATATTTGCTTTTTATAATTATACATTTTGTTTAGGATTAAGGATATAAATAGATTTAATTGCGCAGTGACGTCACATTTAGTTTCTTATGTTCTTTTTACGTTATATGTAATGAGAAGGAGCTTATATTTTTTTAGATGATTCACATTTTATTTTATTTAGAACTAAATAATTAAATAGTTTTTAGCAGGTCCTTCTCTTTACTCTTTCTCTTTAGTTTTGTCCAAACACAAAGTTAACTCTACTATATTCAATTTAAAGTGTAGTATTCACAAATCAATATATGTTTACTGTTTAAATCACACTTTCATTGATTCGATCATTCCTTCAACTTTAGTAATCATTACATCCATTGCTTAATTTCATTTCAATACTACTCGGGGCAGAGTTACGCCTGTCAAAACAACTGAGTATCTGAGGGACGAACCAGCTTCGGGCCGTCGGACGCACGACAACAGCCCAAACGCTTGACAGCAAAACAGGGGCGTCACCAAGGGTAGGTACGTCTGCTATTTGTTGGAAGTCCCCAACAAAATGGTCCTTCGAGCCGGATCTTTGAGATCCATTTCTTAAATTGTTTTTTATTTTTAAGCTTTAATATACAGTGTTGTTTCAATTTATTTCAGCACATTAATTTCTGACCTTAATCGCATAGTAGTTTGTATTTATTATATTGGTTTAATTCAATTAAACATATTATACGGTTCGATTTTATGGCTCCTAAAATTAAAAATATGGAGAAATTAGAAAAAATTCGAGAAGTAGCGATTAAGGGAGTTAAAAGACTTTGTGATTGGATAAAAAATAATATTGATATATGCGACTCAACTCAATTAGAAATTCAAAAAAATGCATTACAGGTTGCGTATGATAAATTTAATGACGCACAAAATGATATTGACTATTCGCTTAGTGATTCTGATCAGGATACAGTAGATCGAAGTATTATTGATGAGTTATACCTCACCATGACGGCACTCGCAACAAATAAGCTAAAAAGTACGATTTCCTCAAGTCCAGACGTGTTCACAACTTCACAGGTTACAATTGCGCCAGCTCGTAAACCGCAGGTGAAATTACCCGATATTTCGATTCCAGTATTTTCAGGCAACCCAGTGGAGTTCCTGCCGTTTTTTGAATTATTCACTGCTTTGATTATAAACAATTCTGGGTTGACTAATATAGAAAAATTTATATATTTAAAGGGATACTTAAAGGGGGAGCCTGCAAAAATTATCGAAAATTTGCAGGTGACGAATGATAATTTTCAAATTGCGATAGATAATTTATTTTCAAGGTATTCGAATAAAAGCGTAACTGTGCGCAGTTTAATAAATTCCATTTTAGACTTAAAAACAATTCCTAACAATTCCTCATCAACTCCTTCCACATTGCGGGAATTTCATTTAAACGTCAATACAGCCCTGCAAGCCTTACAAAATTTTAAATTATCCGATAAAGAAATGTTAGATGCACTGTTTGTTTGTATATTAGAACGTAAGTTGGATTATGGTACCAAAAGACACTTAGAATTCGACAATAAAGACATGCTCTCACTTCCATGTTTAACAGAGTTTTTAGATCTAATCCATATTCGGTGTTCGCATTTAGAAAATTTAAATGGAAATCTTAAGGAAAAATCTCAAAGCAAAAATGATGGTTTCAAGGCGGGGCTTAAATCAGCGTTCCATTCGATCCCATCTAGTCCGGTTCAAGGCAAGCCTAGTTATTCTCGTGATCAATCCAAACCTTTTGCTCCTACATATAAATGCCTTTATTGTTCGGAAGTTTCTCACAGGATTTATTCCTGTAACAATTTCATACAGTTGTCGGTTCAAGACAGATTCAATTATGTTAAAAAACAATCCTTATGTTCAAATTGTTTAGGTGGACATCATTCTGCTGACACTTGTGCTAGTAAGAAACTATGCGCAATGTGTAACAAAAAGCACCATTCGTTGTTGCATCGTTCTATGGAAAAATCCTCATATTTCGCTACCCAGATGGTTGAAAAATCATCTAACAATTCGATATCAAGGGTTTCTAAAAATAATTCGAGGAATGCTCCTCACCCTTCTACTTCGTGTTCGGAAAACTTACCTTCTATGGATGAAGGAGGTAATGTTGTCGGTTTATGTTCAAATAGTACTCATGTTCTTTTGGGCACCGTTCAAGTGCGCATCTATTCTTCACAAGGTCATTCAGTATTAGCAAGGGCCTTGATAGATTCTGGTAGTCAACTTTCCTTCGTTACACGTGAATTAGTGGAAAGGTTGCAAAGTCCTGTGTACAAAAAATCCTTCACAATTTCTGCCATAAATCAGATTTCTCATGTTGCCCAGGATGTAGCGGATTTGGTAATCCATTCTTTAGTAACTAGGGACAAAATGAAAGTCTCCTGCTCTGTGCTAGATTGTATAACATCGAAACTACCACAAGTTGAAATAGATCTTCAGAAACTTAACATTCCTTCGTACTGCAAAATGGCAGATAAAGATTGCGGAAAACCCGGTTCGATTGATATACTGATTGGAGTTGGGGACGCTGTTCGTATGATGCAGGGAGAGTTGATACGTTTAGGTCCAAATCGCCCTATCTTACAAAAAACCACTTTCGGTTATGTGCTTTCAGGAAATGTTCCTTATTCTTGTATAAAAAGTAATATTTCAAGAAATTCCGTTTGTAATCAAGTTTTCGTTTCAAACCATGCGGTAGTACTGCAAACCAACATGGTATCAGATGTGTCGTTAGACAATTTCGTTAAGAGATTTTGGGAGTTGGAAAGTCAGGAAGAATCTAAGTCCGTCAGTCACGATAATGAAGTAATTGAAAATATTTTCGAAGCAACCACAGTAAGGTTGCAGGATGGTTCATACCAGGTAGACCTTCCTTTTCGATCACCCAACGAAGCATCAAAATTGGGTGATTCCTTTCAAATGGCCAAAAGACGTTTCTTTTCTTTAGAAAATAAATTAATTCGTAATCCATCCCAGGCAAGGGAATATTCGGAAGTGATTGATGAATATGTTCAGCTAGGGCATGCTAAAGAGGTGCCCTTAGCGTTAAAAAACGAGGCAGGTTTGAACGCCTATTTCTTACCTCATTTCGCGGTTGTGAGAGACTCCGAGTCAACTAAGACTAGAGTCGTCTTTGATGCTAGTTCCCCATCATCTTCAAAATTATCGTTGAATGACGTTTTGTTCACCGGTTTTCAAGTACAGCCCAACCTCTATGACATTTTGGTTAGGTTAAGGTTCTTTCGATTCGTCCTACTGGTAGATATACAGAAGATGTATAGACAAATTCATGTAAACCCACAGCATACCTTCTTACTTAAATTTCTATGGAGAGATGATCCGCAGAAGGATCTACGATGCTTTCAACATGATCGATTAGTATTTGGTACTCGACCTGCCCCATTTTTGGCAACAAAGGTATTGAATCACCTAGCCGATGAGAATAAGGGAGAATTTCCACTGGCTTATCAAGCCTTAACATCCCAAACCTATGTGGACGATATTCTTTCTGGATGTCACGATGAAGGTGACTTATTTACGTTATACGAGCAATTAACAAAGGTATTGCAATCCGCAAATTTTACTCTTCACAAGCAATGTTCGAATTCACAGAGCTTTATTAAGCAAATATCTGCCACATCGATGGACGTATACGAGATTAATCCCGACGATGCGTCAAATAAAATCCTGGGACTCAAATGGTCCCCAATAAAGGATCAGTTCTTTTTCTCGTTCCCTACAATTTCGTTACAAGGGCCTATCACGAAGCGTGCTATACTTACAGTGGTAGCACAATGTTGGGACCCGCTTGGTTTCTTATCACCCGTAGTATTAATGGGTAAACTCTTTATACAAAAGGTTTGGAACCTGTCTGTTGGTTGGGATCAACCTGTGTCGGATTCAGAGGTGTTACTCATGTGGGATAAATTACTCATAGAATTCACGAAAGTCTCGTCGATCAAAATCCCTAGATATCCATTCGAGAAAACCCCAGCTCAAAGAATAGAGCTGCACGTTTTCTGTGATGCAAGCAGCGTGGCGTATGCAGCAGTAGCATATGTGCGCGCTGTTTATACCGATGGCTCAGTGTCGGTGAGGTTAATAACCTCTAAAACTAGAGTCGCTCCGTTAAAAAACCCGATGTCCATCCCACGCCTTGAATTATCTGCTATGCTGTTAGGAGCTGAATTGGCAGTAAAATTAACCGATATACTTCAGCACTCGATTACAGTTTCCGAAGTGCACTTATGGTCAGACTCCGAAATAGCGTTGTACTGGGTAAAAGGTCTGCCTACGCGATGGACTGTATTCGTTGCCAATAGAGTACGTAAGATTCAAACCTTGACTTCCTCATACCACTGGCATCATGTCAGATCTGCAGATAACGCGGCTGACATAGCATCAAGGGGATCAACATCGACTGTTCTTGCAAACACGTCTATGTGGCTTCAAGGCCCCCCATTTTTGTCGGAGTCGCATATTCCATATTCTCAATTAAAAATCAATTTCAACCCTGATAATGTCCCGGAGTGTAAAACTCCCATGATTTCCTTAAACGTAACCAAGAAATCCAATAGTTGGACAAATTTATTCGAAAGGTGTTCTACATTTTCTAAAATTCGTCGAGTCGTAGCATGGGTGCTACGATTCGTTAAAAATTTTGTTCACGGGAAGTCCGAAAAGGGAGAAAAAGGACCCTTATCAGCCGCTGAACTACATCAAGCTGAATTATTAATAGTACGCCAATTGCAATCTAATTCATTTTCCCATATTATAACTGCATTAATGCAGAATAAACCCAATCCGGATAAACAGTTGAGGTTCCTGAACCTCTTTTTCGATGAGCACGATCAAACCCTTAAGGTAGGCGGTCGGTTGCAAAATGCTAACATTTCAAAGGAGCAGAAATTTCCGATTCTTCTCCCATCCAAGGACAGGACGGTTTCGTTGATGCTTTACGAACAGCATGTTCGCTTGGGACATTTAGGACCTCAGGGGACTTTGTCCAATTTTCGATTGAAGTATTGGCCGCTAAATGGTCTTCGGGAAATTAAAAGTATTATTTTTCGGTGCAATGTATGTTTTCGATTCAGGACAAAAGGGTCCATGCAATTGATGGCTAGTTTGCCTGATCATCGGGTTCGAGAAGCCCGACCGTTTTCAAAAGTGTCCGTCGACTACGGAGGATATTTCATGCTCAAAACCTCCAAACTTCGTAAAGCACCACTCACCAAGGCATATATTGCGATATTTGTATGTATGGTCACCAAGGCAGTTCATATAGAAGTAGTGCCCAGCCTTTCAACAGAAGATTTTTTTCTAGCGTTGAAACTATTTATCTCGCGGCGCGGTAATCCAATGCTTATCTATTCGGATAACGGAACAAATTTTCTAGGAGCCCGCAATTCGTTAAAAGAGTTATATTAGTTCTTTAAAAATAAAAAGTTTTCTCAAGATATTCAAGATTTTTCGGCTCAGAATTTTATAACTTCTAACTTCATGCCTCCTCGGAGCCCACATCCTCGTGGCCTACATGAAAGCGCTATTCGGAGCGCTAAATACCACTTGTACAGATTAGTGGGTAACAATAATTATACCTTCGAACAATTCATGACCATTATTACTCAAATTGAGGCCATCATGAATTCTCGCCCCATTACTGTTCTACCTAGTGACCCTTCAGACCTGGAATGTTTAACACCAGCCTATTTCTTAATTGGCACGTCAATGACAGCTTTTCCGGAAAAAGATGTAACATCTACATCGCCAAACAGACTTTCAATGTTTCAACACATATCCAGAATACAACAGACGTTCTGGAAAAGGTGGCGCACTGATTACTTAAATCAGTTACAAAATCGGCCAAAATGGCACGAGTCCAAAGCCAACATCGAGGTTGGCGCGGTAGTTCTACTGAAGGACGATGATAGTCCTCCCTTGAAGTGGCCCTTAGCTAGAATCTTAGAAATCTTCCCCGGACCAGATGGACGGGTTCGCACCGTCAAGCTAAAGACAAATTCAGGCGTCTTCGTAAGGCCAATAGTAAAGGTGTGTCTTCTCCCTTTTAATGATAAGGAGTTGGTGCCCATTGATAAAATTGACCAATAAAATATTTTCGTTTTTATTCGTTTTCTCCTGGTCTTTCAATGCTTTCAATTTTCGTTTTCACATTTCTAGAAATTGCCTCTGGAGGCAAAAAAGAGTAACGAGGACTATGATTTGGGATTGGTCCGAATTGCTGGGGGAGTTGTGCGCGGCAAAAATTTATTTTTTATTTTGGCATGTTTGCCAACGCGGGGGAGTATTTTGTGGCTTCACCACAACGGAAATAAAATAATAAAATATTCGTCAAAAATACTTCGACACTAACACTTAATATTATGCAACCAACATTGTTAAACATATATAGAAGGGAAGGGGGTAGTAGTTAACATCGGCCAAGGGAGAAACTATAACGGCAGCATTCCTTTACGAACCAGGGTGGTGTAAGTGTGATGTTCGATTTCGTTAGTAAAAGTTCGTTTCGTGAATGAAGAAAAAGGTAAAAAAATGGATATTAAGTCGTTGGTGAAGAATAATAACGCAACCCGTATTATGTGACAATTCGTAAGGTTAGTAGATATATATTTGTGCTAATCCGGTACTTGCAAATCATATTTTTGCGAATGAACTCAATTATTTCGATTAAGACTCACTTTCATTTAAGAATTCGTTATTTCGGATTAGGAGTAGTTTAAAGCCATTCGTGGACATTTACCTACATAGTATTTCTAGACTTTTTCGAACTCATTTGAACATTTTTTGAGTATTCTTTCGAAGCCGCACCCCAAGCCACGCGGTTCTTAGCGCGCTTTTTAACAGTGACGTCAGCAGCAGCGCAGTAGAGGCGTATTTTTGTTATACCAGACGTCAACTTTACCATCAGCAGCACTTCAGTCAAGGCCAGTTTTTATGTGTTGTATAATTATTTCATTTACCCACACGTTTAGCAGTAGAAGTGACTACGCGGTGTAAATAAGAACTTCCTTAAGGGATTCAGATTATTTTTTGTTTAGGTATATATATTCTTTATTGCGGTATTATTTATATTTGCTTTTTATAATTATACATTTTGTTTAGGATTAAGGATATAAATAGATTTAATTGCGCAGTGACGTCACATTTAGTTTCTTATGTTCTTTTTTACGTTATATGTAATGAGAAGGAGCTTATATTTTTTTTTAGATGATTCACATTTTATTTTATTTAGAACTAAATAATTAAATAGTTTTTAGCAGGTCCTTCTCTTTACTCTTTCTCTTTAGTTTTGTCCAAACACAAAGTTAACTCTACTATATTCAATTTAAAGTGTAGTATTCACAAATCAATATATGTTTACTGTTTAAATCACACTTTCATTGATTCGATCATTCCTTCAACTTTAGTAATCATTACATCCATTGCTTAATTTCATTTCAATACTACTCGGGGCAGAGTTACGCCTGTCAAAACAACTGAGTATCTGAGGGACGAACCAGCTTCGGGCCGTCGGACGCACGACAACAGCCCAAACGCTTGACAGCAAAACAGGGGCGTCACCAAGGGTAGGTACGTCTGCTATTTGTTGGAAGTCCCCAACAATGGAGATAATGAAGTGAGAAATATGTGCCAATTATTCCATTTAAACGATTTTGTGAATCAAATAATACGTTGATTTAGAACGTAAAAAATGTGTAAACAAAGAGATGAATTAACTGACGATTTAAAACCACTACTAAAAGCAGTATTAACTAGGGAATGAATGCGAAAGAAATTTCAGTAGCATGAAAGAAATAGTAATACAATTAAGATCTTCCTTAAATATGGAAACAATCGCTGCCCTTCTATTTATAAACTGCCTTGTGAAATGTGAAATGTTTAATATTCAATATTAATTTTTAGCCCGCCACTTAGCGGATGATACAGCAAGCCGAAAGAGAATACATAAAGAAGATAAGCGATATGATGGTTTGTGGAAATTGCTACCTATAACAAGCAGTATAGAAGGTGGATACTGAAGTTGATAATGCCGTAGTTCCCTGTTTGATGTCAATATAATTTTTGTAATTCTTTCACCAATTTTCGAATAAATATATGTTTTCCTTAGTTGTTTTTAATTGCCAAAAAAATCTGCGTTTCTTTTCATGAATAGTCGGCTGAAAATCCCCGGTATGACCTAGATGACGACACTAGAATTAAATCCATTTCATTTTTAGATAGTATTAACCTTCAAAAGATTCATGTAAAAATTTGACAGCTGTCGGACTATTAGTTTGTGAGATATTACATTTTTAGTGAAGCAACTTTTGTTATTTTCAAAAAGATGGAAAAAAAAGAATTTCGTGTGCTTATTAAATATTGTTATTTGAAAGGAAAAAATACAGTTGAAGCAAAAGCTCGGCTTGATAATGAGTTTCCGGACTCTGCGCCAGGAAAATCAACAATCATTGACTGATACGCAAAATTCAAGCGTGGTGAAATGAGCACTGAAGACGGTGAACGCAGTGGACGCCCAAAAGAGGTGATTACCGACGAAAATATCAAAAAAATCCACAAAATGGTTTTGAGTGACCGTAAAGTGAATATGATCGAGATAGCTGACACTCTAAAGATATCTAAGGAACGTGTTGGACATATCGTTCACGAATATTTGGGTATTCGGAAGCTCTGTGCGAAATGGGTGCCGCGCGTGCTCACAATCGACCAAAAACAGCAACGAATTGATGATTCTGAGCAGTGTTTGCAGCTGTTAAGTCGTAATAAACCCGATTTTTTGCGTCGATATGTGACTATGGATGAAACTTGGCTCCATCACTATACGCCTGAGTCCAATCGACAGTCAGCTGAGTGGACTGCGGCCGGTCAGCTGGCAAAGTTATGGCCTCAGTTTTTTGGGATACACACGGTATATTGTTCATCGACTATTTGGAAAAGGTAAAAACAATCAACAGCGACTATTACTGTGCATTATTGGAGCAATTGAAGATCGAAATCGCGAAAAAACGGCCCCATATGAAGTAGAAAAAAGTGTTGTTTCATCAAGACAATGCACCGTGTCACAAATCATCGAAAACGAAGGCAAAATTGCATGAATTGGGCTTCGAATTGCTTCCTCACCCACCGTATTCTCCAGATCTAGCCCCCAGCGACTTTTTCCTTTTCTCTGACCTGAAGAGAATGCTCGCGGGAAAAAAATTTGGCTCTGATACTGAGGTAATCGCCGAAACTGAAGCCTATTTTTAGGACAAACCGAAGGAGTACTACAAAAATGTTATCGAAAAGTTGGAAGGTCGATATAATCGCTGTATCGCCCTTGAAGCCAACTATGTTGAATAAAAAAATGAATTTTGTCAAAATATTGTGTTTTACTATGGTAGACCGGGGACTTTTCAGCCGACCTGTTAAGTCCATTTCGAGCACTGCATTATTCATAAAGTGTCTATAGTTCTTTGAAGCCTTGTACAGCATTCAATAAGGATTGTACTCCCCTATATTTTATGAAAGGTTGTGTATAAGAAAAATTGTATTTTGAACGTTTTTTACTGTTACATATTTCCTTAAGCTTGTTTAAAGTTCATTAGAAGCTTGTATAGTATCCAAGAAGCAGTATACCCTCTTGTACTTAGTGAATCAAAATGTATTGCACTATCTAAATCTGCTTAATCTTTTGAATTATGTGTTAGCAATATTTGAACTTTACAGATACTCCACAACATCAAGGATCTACTTTCCAAACCTTTATTTTATTACTGGATGTCCAATAGTAGATATATTTTCTAACCACCCCAAACTTTCAACCCCTAAATTAAATCTTAAATACCTCTGTACAATTTCTTGAGTGACTTACCATAAGGAACAGTATTGTTACTTTCCGGGGTGTAAAAATGACTGTAACGCCCTTGGTAGTTAAACTGGTAGTAATAAACAGATTGATTGCTATGTTCTGCTAATAATTTAGCCATCCTGTTCACCCCGAATCCAGTTAGTGCGTCTGAATATAACTAAAACATAAATAAACATTAGCAACATCCTTTACAACTATTTTTTTGTTTAATTACTTGTGATAGTTTGGCCAACTGGGAATTATCTACTGGTTTATCGCCTAAATAGAACGTTTTCAATGTCTTACTAATAGTTTTAGAAAAATCTGTATCCCTTTCGTACAAAAATGCTATTGGGGCAACTTTTTCAAATTCTTCGTTAAGTCTTTTAGTCAAAGTTTGATTCCTGATGACATCTGCAAACAGCAAAATGAATAATTGTCCGAGAGAGACGAAAATAATGGAAACTTACTGAAAGCGATGTTGCTAAACTCGTCCTTAGTTAGTCCTGTTAAGAAAGGAACTCTTTTAAACTGTCCATTGGTTATTAGACGTATGGGGTGCGATGCTAGAAATCTGGGTTGGCCGAAATCTGGTTCTATCACCGGAGACCAGATTAAGATTGGATCTGTTCCGAATTCCTAAACAACAACAAAAATGTATTTTCTACTTTACCAGGAAGTTATTTTTGTTTACCTTAAACTTGGGAAGGGACTGTCCCAGTTCATTGAAGGGCTTTGTTTTGAGACATTTGAGTATATTAGATGGATTATCGTCGGGACATCCCACTAGTTTTGCTTGTTTCTTGGCTAGGTCTAGTTGATTGTTAGGTAGAGGCCACGCTCCTACAGGAGAACCGCTTAAAGCTGCGGCTTTGTGGAACAAACCTGCAAAAAATTTTTTTCTATTTCTACTACATACTTTAGCTACAACATTGTTAGCTTGGCAAAAGGCTTTATAAAATTTGCGCCTTGTATAGTTAAGGTACCGAATATCTCAAATATTGCTTTAAAATTTGGTCCAAAATAATACCTACAAATCTTGCAAAACATTTAGCAACTCAAACTCTTGCATATTACTTACAAAAATAATTGGTATGCCTTATTTATATCTGCCAGATTCTACATTAGGCTCATGTGAAAATAAAAGAAATCGATAGCAGAAGAAGAATCATGTTGCACCATGAGGGGCTCTCACAAAACGGCTTAAACAAGAGGAAACAATGCGTCCAATTGATATATTTTTGAAGTAGGTACCTAAATTTGTTTAAACTCATGCAAAACTGAATTAAGCTTCATGAAAATCAGGTGTTTATTCAATACATTGGAACACTTTTACCTTGAGATAAAGGCGAGACCATGTGTAAACCCACACTCCATGCTCCTGAACCGTATCCAAGCAGAGTAACTGAATTTGGATCACCACCAAATGATTCGATGTTCTTTTTGACCCAATTAAGTGCCTCTACTTGATCTTTTAATCCGTTATTACCAGGAACTTCTTTATCTCCTAAACTCAGGAAACCTAAAATACAGTTTCGCTTAATATCTTCAAACAGTAGATCAGTATATATAACAAAAACCAACCTAAAGCACCAAGTCTATGCGAAAGTGTAACTAGAACGATTTCTTCATCTAGGAAATAATTTGGACCTGCCCAAGCTGTGGATCCTCCCAAACTGTAAAAACCTCCGGAAGGTATGTAAACTATTACAGGTCTTTTGGGGTTTTCTTCAGCTGTTGGTAGCTAAAACACGAGAACATTTAATAGGCAGTTTATTAATTGGACACCTTTTTTTACATACTTTAGTTGTGTACACGTTCAGGGTAAGACAGTCTTCAGAAACTGGTTCCGTTGTAGGTTGCGGACAAAGAGGACCATCTTTAGTAGCGTCTAAAATACCTTCCCATTTTTCTATTGGAACTGGAGGCTACCAAAATTATTGGTAAACAATTATTTAATGAAACAAAAATAAAAAGAATGAACTTACTTTGAACCTTAGTTCGTTGATAGGAGCCTTGGCGTATCTTATACCTCTAAAAGAAAATATCTGTTTGCCTAATCTGGACTTGATGATGGTTCCTTTTACTTGTCCTAAGGGTGTCGTAGCTTTGGGTTCTGTGTTGCAGGTAATGTGGGAAACGAACAAGACACAGCCCAAAAAGAAGCCCACACTTATTCGATGTTTCATGTTTGAAATTGGTAAAAAAACTTATACTTATTTTAATAATCTAAATAATTAAACATTGCACTATTCTCAGCCGAGTGAAATTGCAATGAAGGATAAATTTTTTATTGTGGCACTTTTATAGACTCCAGTTGAATGATGTGTTGTTGTTTGGTTAAGTTAATTAAATGATTGGGTGCTTCAGGGACTTGGGTTACAAACTATATATACAGTGTGGAACAGCCAGATGAAATAAATTTAAAAATAATGAAATATTGGAGTATCATAAACAATGCTGAGATTATAAAAAAAAATTTGTATGGTGTATGTCATGGAATAGTGGCAAATACCAACTTTGTTATTTCAAGGGTAGGTACAATTTATATTTTAGAAAAAGCCAATACTAATAAACATCTTTAAAATAAAATGGCTTTACTGTTTTATAAAATGTGAATAATTATCTTATTACCCTTCTTATGAATGCAATTCATTACTTTTGTAACTGGGTTATTATCACTTGTAAAAGTTTAAAAGTAGTTTAAAAAAATTGTTAAAATGATTTAATAAATTCCTTAGAATAAAAAAATTGTTTAAATGTTAATTCTAGCGAAACAGCAGTCATTGTAATTAAAAAACCTAATTTTTTAATTAAACGTGGAAGTTGCGTTAAAACGAAGAGTTTTTTATTATATATCTAAGATGGACTTCCAAAAAGTAAGGGTTAGTACAATAAATTTTGTTTAAATATTGTCTCTATCGCCCGTTTATTTATGATGTAGTGAAGAGAACCAAACATAATAATATCCATATTTCCACTCAAACATCGGTAGGATATAGTACGATTGCCTCACTTTGCTGGCAAGATGGCGGCCAATACATCACAGCTACGTCACCAGAATGCCAGAGTCTGCCGAGCATTGGAGTTTACGTAGTTTTTGGTAGTTTTATTGTGATGTTCTCAGTAATTTAAATATCAGTTTTTTTTTATTTTACTTAGTTGCTTTTATTTAATTTATAAACTTTTCTTAATATATCGATAAACTTATGATAACGCCCGGAAATTTTATTGCTTATCCAATTTTATTTCTCTCATAACAAAGAACAAAGATCCATTGTTAGACTCTAATACCCATCAGGCGGAAACCTACTATTTCAATCTTCCGGGCATTATCGTCCTTAAAATGCCCTTGATAAATAGCTATTAAAATTTGTTAGGGAAGTGACTGCCCTTTATTTAGAATAGGTACACCTAAATTCTAAAGGAGCCATTACCTATCTGCTGTCAAATGACAAAGAAAAGAAGAAAAAAAGAGAGTACTAAAATATATCAATTTGTTAACCGCCCTTATTAACATACTTAATGGTTACATAACTATTAAAACTGGAGTAACAAGTATAGAAATTGAAATAATAAGCACGAGTAAAGTTTAGCACGAGCCGCTTAGCGACGAGTGAGGAAACGTAACGAATGCAAGAAATATACTTTCAAACGCGTTGTGTACCCAATTTTTCCTACGGCCCCAACAGGATTTAAAGGAGTTTAAATATCAAACAATCAAACAATCACCTTTGTCAGGAATTAACATCAAAATTCTTTATTAGCTAGGTAAAAGACGTTTTAATCTTTTCGTGGGCTCCATAAAAACTAAAAGTAATATGGTTATGATGGGGACAATTGGTGAAATTAATTGAAACTTGAGAAAAAGTGGAATAAGTTTCGTTCAAACGTTTAGTTGTTTTTATAAGATGGACTTTCACAGAGTAATGTTTAGTACAATAAATTTCATTGTTTGTAATGTTTTGAACATTTTTATTTACATTGAACAGTCATTTTCCATTTTTTGTTGTTTCTGTTATACATACAGTATACCCAAAAACCACTTATTGAAATTTCAAAGCAATTTTTATTAAAATAATAAGGCATAACACACCTAAAATCACACTTGCATAAGTAATAAATTGAAATTGCTAAATGCATACCTATGTATATATTTGGTTGCATAGATAATACAACTCATGCAATATTTTTTATAAAAGTATTAATTTGACCAAAAGATAATATTTCTTGATCAAATTGAACATACAAAAGTGATTAATTCACAAAAATTAATAGTATTTTTTTAATTAATTTTCGAAGTGTCAAAACTGTATGCTAAGTGTCGTTTTCATAGGGGGTAGTAGGAAAATATTTTTTTTACACAACTGGAAGTGGCAAACGTCTTTTCTTCAGTTGTTAGGTCCACTTTATTAAAGATATAATAACCTACCTCTACAGCAGATCCCAGTTCTACTGTCATCTGCCTTTCTATATCTTCATGTCTACTACAGAAACGAAACATTCGCGGAGTCTGTTTCCTTAGAGCTGTAATTTGCTTATCATTTTGTGCAAGTACGCATACTTTCTAGTGTTAGCTAGAATTTTTTTTCATTTTCCTTTGCTTTAACATTTAAACATGTTTGTTATTATTTGCTATTCAAGTAATATAACAAATATATTATAGTAAGCAATACGATCCATCCTATAGGATAATTAGATGATTTCTTATACACAATAACCTGCATTATTTCAAAGATGTTATAGCTGGTTATGTCGGGTAAAATTTTCCAAATTGAATAAAATTAGTTTCTATATAAGAACGAGTTAAATAAATTGAATAATTTCTCAGAGAGATATTCAAATGGATAATGCGTGGAAAATTTATTAAAAGCGTTTACGCAGTTTGAACTATATACGGGATGATTAAAAATTAAAAACAAATTCTCTAATATTTTTATTTACAATAGTATATCAGTTTCTGGTTCATCTTCTTCGTTGATGATACCACTGGTATAATCCACGACTTTAACCGTATACCTCGGGCACCTTTCCCAACTGACTACGTACACCTGTGGATGATACACCCCTCCGTAGCTGTACAGTAACGTAGGGAGGTAATGCCCGTATAAGGGTGTTCCCAATGGATGAGGTTTGATGAATATACAAAAATGTTTTATAGCTTTTTCCAAATTTAAAAATTCACAACTACAAAAAATAAAACCTTTCGTCAACATTACCTTCAAATTATAATTTTCCTTCATTTTGTACCTTAAAACGTTTACGAAAATATCCTCTAAGCATCTGTAATCGTTGAATTCTCCGTTATTCCAGAACTGTTTGATCTTGTATTTAATTATGATTTCAAAGTTTTTTAATAATACTAAATTGCCGTCCTTTTTGGGGTAGCGGATGTCTATTTCAAGATACTGGAACAAACAAATTCATAAGAGGCAATGTTATTGATTTCTTGTCACCCTCGTATACAAGAAATACAAAATCTTGAAGTCAAAACCAAAATAACAAAATCACACTCAGATATGGTTATATTTTGTTATCCATATCAACCATCCCAAGATATTTCCCATTCTATTAACTCTTCTTTCAATTTTATAACTTAAAGTTACAAGTAATAACCCATTTTAAAGATTGAGGCCTTTTCCAGCATCCAAAACTTCAAAATATATCTAAACCATTAAAAGTGTTCCTAAATATGAAGCATAGACCTAAATTATAAATTATTATAAAACCCGTTTATAATACACTAAACTTTATTCAGAAATATGAAAAATGTTTAAAATTAACCACATACACCTTCCAATGTAATTTACCATAATCTTTCATATTTAGATCCAACAAGCGCTAATCGGACAATCCAATTATCTTGTTCAGTAACTAACAAGTTCAAAATAGAACCAAACTAACCGAACCGAACCTAACCTAACCTAACCTAACCTAACCTATCCTAACCTAACCTAACCTACCTAACTTAACTTAACCTAACCTAACCAAACTATCGAATCACGACTTTGAATCAAAAGATGTTTTTTGGCGACAGATACGCAAGATACTAGAGTATCATGCACTAATGACGTCATAAGTATCAGTTTGACATTGGATAGATACTCAAGTTCGGCAAGTGACAGTTGCTCTAACCTCGAAATCTTTTCAAGAATGGGGGAGTCCCTTCATGGTAGCCAACCTGAAAAAAGAGATGAAAAACCACTGCCTTTTTTTGGGAATTATTCAACTTTTAAAGTATAGTTTTCACCACATTCAGTATACTGTAAAAGTTTTTCTTGTCACGAAGGCCTCATTTATTAGATATTGGATAAAATGTTTTTCGTAGGGATTTTCGGATGTTATGTTTTCACTAAAGGATAACCAATAGAAACCATTGTAATATGTCATTTTCTATTTCTTTGTCTGTCAAGTATCTAATATATCAACAGCGTTTTGACACTTATTCTCATTTTTTAACCAAAATCATCTTGTCTACTTAGTTTATTGGATTTCTGACTCTTTTCGGTATCAATTTATCCAGATCATAGGTTTGTTTTCACATCAAATCACAAACTTGTTTCTTACAATTTTCAAACCATTCTTGTGCGCAAGTCTCGTTTGAAATAAATCCCGATCTGATCTGTGATTAATGTGAAAACAGTAGACAAAATGTGTATGAGTAAATAATCCGTATGATATTACCTAAAAAGAAGATTAAAAAGAAAGAGGTTATTGTTATTGTTTACAAAGCTATGAAAACTGTAAACATGTGTATGAGTAAATTATCCTTAAAGTATTAAAGTATTATTCCAACATAATTTCTAAATCTGAATCGTCAGTGTCGGATGACATTAAATAATCAGATTCATCAGAATACATGTCTTTTTAGTTTAAATAGGTTTATAATGATATTAAAAAAACAGGAGAAAATAACAACAAAAAATATAGAAACTAATTAACATAAGGTTTAATACGCGCATGTGCCAACAATCTGCTGGAAATTAATTCTCAAACTGCTTGGACTGTCACCAAACTGTCAGGAAACCATGTGAAAACATCTGACTAGTGATTGGAAATTAGTTTCAAACTAATGCGCGAACACAAAATATCGACTGCGCACACTCCAAACGTTAGAAACAAGTTTGAAACCAATGTGAAAACAAACCTCATGTAATGAAATTCAATCAAAAGCAGAACACAGAACAAATAAAATTCCTTAGAACATAAAATAGTTTATGTTCTAAGTAAAAATCAAAATAGCAATTTAATGAAAATTGACAATGATGGCATGAATGAAAATTGTCAATTGTCACAATTCATTACTGAAAACATAACATACGAAAATATCCTACAAAAATCGATTTTTTCCAATATCTAATAAATGCGACCTTCGTGACACGAAAAACTTTTGCAGTATACTTAATGTGGCAAAAACTATACATTCAAAGTTGAATAATTCCCCAAAAAAAGGCAGTGGTTTTTCCAGGTTGGCTACCATGAAGGGACTCCCCCATTACGTATTATTTATTAAGAGTAATAAAGGTTGTTTTCAAGTACGTGGTTTAGGAAAATTTGACCAATCAGGTTACATCAGAGAGAGAGATAGAAAGTTAACGCGTGAGTTTACCACTCTCATTCATGGGTAAACGTTTTGACAGATTAATGTATCATGCGTATCAGATATGACGTCATAGCTAAGTCGCTCGAATGCAACATTTTAGATACTCGTGATACTCAAGTATCTTGCGTATCAGCATGTATCAGTCGCCAAAAAACATCTAAATTCTACATCTTCTTTCAATATGACAACCTCCAGTTCAAGGATTTTGATGTTTCAATACTTTTGTCTTCTTGAGCATCTACTTATTCAAAATATGATCAAGCTAAAGAGATCTCTTATATTATCCAAAGTTGTGATTAATAAACTCCTCCTTGGTAACCAATAACCTCCAGTTTTACAATTGAGTATTCATAATGATATCGTATAGAGTAACATCAAAGAGATCCCTGTCAAGAGCTAAGCTACCACTTAAATTATCTCTAAAATTTTATAAATTCAGAAATAACCTAACCGTAAACCACCTCAAGAGTATCAACGTGAAGAAATCAGTGGTGTAGATTTAAAAGGTTTTTTATGCTTAAGGTATTGATAAATTTGGGATACTTACAGTAAAAGTGATCTTAACGTGCTGAGCCTTAAAATAAAACGGCTCTCCGATATCCCTTTCCAGATTGATCCTAGATTGCGTTGAGGTTTGGTGATCACATGATAAGTCAAAAATACGGCATACGCACATGCTATTACCCGATTCTGTTTCGTAAAATGGCCAATAACCGGTGTTTACGAAATATGCCGTTGGCAATAACTGCGATAGAATGTCAATAATCTAAAATATAATTATTGTAATAAGATCACCGACATAACTTAAAAGTAGACTGCTATTCCCATATATCCCATAAAACAAAACTTCATCCATTTACGAAATTTCAGTGAGCCTTCAGGGCATGCGCAATGAAGCTTCATGACGTTATATCAAATTGGCGTATCGCAGGAATTTGCAAAATTTGAAAAATACCCATTTTTAAAATGCGTCAATTATTTTTATTCAGCTGAAAGCTTATGTGATCTTCAGTTCGATACCATAACTATAATGCCCGGTTTAACCAAGCTCGACATAATCTCGGTTTTTGCAATCGAAGTTAAAGTTAACTCGTGAATTTAATCTCGATTATGTTCCTGGATGTTTCACATCCAGGATGTTTCAAATTCGATTAGCTAATCACGATTTGTTCAATAAACTGACAAGGCAACATTGCCTTGACAACAGGCGTGCATAGAAGGCTAATTACTGGTGGAATGAGGAGCTCTAGAAGGAAAAGAACAGAGAAGGATGTTGAGGGGAAGAAATGAGGTAAAGGGAAGAGAGGGATATAAAGAGAAGAACAAGAATCAGCAGCGAAGAGTGGAAAGGAAGAAGAGCAAAAAGTGGGAGGAGTTACTGGGGGAACTGGAAAACAATCCGTGGGGTAAGACATATGAGATAGCAGTGAAAAGGATGGGAGAAAGCAGAAACGTGGTGCTAGAAAAAGAGTAGGAGGAGATTATAGGGATTGTAGGGTGGCAGGTAAAATAAGGGGAAAAGGTAGAGAAGTGGCAAGTAGATGAGGAGGTAAGGAAAGTCCCCGGAGTGGATGGCTTGAAAGGGGATGTAATAAAGAGGTTACTGGAGGAAAATGGGGAGTATTTCTGGAGTACTTCAACAAGTTACTGAGGGAGGAAGAATTCCCGGAGGTAGGGAAGGTGACCAATGTAATACTTGTAAATAAGGGTGGTAGGGAAGGAAAGCGTAGAGGAGACTACAGGCCCATCAGTCTGCTGTGTGGTATGGGTAAGGTGATGGAAGAAATAATAAAGGTAAGGATTGAGGAAGACGTAAGGAGAAATGGGAGTTTTAGGGAAAACCAGCATGGGTGTATCTCTGCGCTAGGTAGAGTAGTGGATTTGGCGGAAAAGGTTAGGGAGGGCAGCTGGAGAAACAAGAAGCTCGCACTACTAGTGTTCTTCGATGTGGGGAACGCGGTGGCAGCAATGGGGCGGTGTTGAGGCTCGGAGTGGGTGAGGGGTTGGTTAATTTAGTGGAATATTACATATCGGCTCGGGTTATAATAGATTCAAGGGGGTGGAGATATAGAAAGGAGGTGGGAGTACCCCATGGTACTGGGGTACCCCCCAGTTCCCTGGGATCCCCCCAGGGATCGGTACTGGACCAACGCTCTGGAAGTGTATGTTTTGACGAGGTTATTGGTAGGACGATTGAGCAGAGTATGCTGTATGGAGCGGAGTGTGGGATGAAAGAGCGGGGATCCATGCGAGGATAAAGCCACTACTGCAGGTGCAGAGGGGGATTTTGTTGAGAGTGATACAGGGGTTTAGGACGTGGGTGCAATAGCAGCAGTTGTGCTGTGAAGGTCATACCCTTTGGATCTGATGGCTAAGCCAAAGAGGTGGAAGGGTGCCACAAAAGAGGAAGTTCAGGATTGGATGGAAGAGGAAATGGTGAGAAGTTGGGAGGGATATGAAGGTGCATTAAAAATCGCTATGAGAAGTAGGAGCGAGTGGATGGACCGAGAGTTTGGGAAGGTAAACTACTTCTTGACCCAAGTGCTCACTGGGCATGGGTCAAGAGTGAGGTATCTACACAAGATTGGGAAGAGAGAGACTGGAATATGCGTGACGTGGAGGAAGATTTAGAGAAGTTGGAGAGGAGAAAGGGTAGCAGTGTATTGGGAAGCAGGGTGGAGGTAATGTTGAAAGGAGAGAAAGAATGGATGGAGGTAAGCGAAGTTGTGGACAAAATGGTTAGGAGAATGGAATGTTCTGATGGCGAGTAGTATGAATGGGCGAAGAGTGTGTGAGGGACTACTCGTCTTGAAGTATGCTAGGGTAGTGATTCCGAGGCGGGCGTAACGGCGAATTTTTGAGGTGGGTTTGGTTGGTAGGCATCCTCCCGAGGGCGAATCCAACACTGTTGTGTTCTGGATAAGGACCCAAAAAAAAGGTGAAAAGGCCTACTTGGCGTTTGGTATGAAAGAAACATAAATAACAATAACCAACTAACGATAACTGACTTTTAAAACGGATATAACAAATTTCGAATCAAAAATGATTATAGCAATTGGGTTTAGTAATTTTTCTGAACATTTGACGATGCAAATTGAACTGAAGATGCGGATCATCGATTTCTTTTTACTAATTTCCAGTAAATGCCTTGCTTTTAACAAGTTTTAGTTATGTTTTTTTTGGGATATCAGGTGAAATACTTTATTTTCATGCTTATGGTCATAGAGAAATCTGCGAAACAGAGTAGTAACACTATTAATGCCAAGCACAGCTCGGTCACCTAGGTACTTGAGTTTATTCAACTAAGAATTCCCTCCAGCTGGGCAGCGAGGGAAACCCTTCTGCACTGGGAGAATATACCGGGGCTTACCCACTCGAAAGTGTTTATATCTCAACCTCCGAGTATAAAAACAGCACAGCTCCTGAAATTGAGTAGAAGTAACCTACGCATTCTTACTGGACTGTTGACTGGACACTGTCGTTTTAGAAACCACCCGAGGAAGCTTTGTCTGAGTAATACGTCGGACTGTCGCTACTGCAGGCAGACGAATCGGCAGAGCACATTCTTTGCTACTGTCCTGCTTTGGAAATGAACAGGCTCCGCTCGTTTGGTCTCATACAGCTAGAGCCTACCGACTTTAGACAAGTCTCGCCAAAATCGATCTTGGACTTTGTTAAGAAGTGCGGACTGGATGGCAAATTAGGGGTAAGCCACAATAGGCCCTAGTTTGGCCGCAGTGGAGGGGTAGGAAACGCCCCGCTCACATTGAACCTAACCCAAGAATTCTTACACAAAAGTACAAAACACCTCATTTTTTTCACTTTTAAGCCAACTAAACCTATAATCAATAAAATGTTCGTACTCTTGTCTCAACGTCTGAAATGGCAGTTTTTGAGCCTTCTGCACCTTGCGCAGACGTGTTCAAAAATTCAATTTGGATGAATTATTGCAAGGTTATATCAATGACACTAAAATCAAATTGTCAGAAGTGTCAAAATTGTGAAACAGCGGTTGTCATATTGGTTCGAATCTACAATTTACGATAATTTTATTTCTACTATTGGAGTTGTTAAAAAATGGTCCATGGATTAGTGAGAACCACGCTAAAACAAATGCTGGGGAAATAAAATAACTGGCTATAGATAGAAATAAATGGAAGGAATGGATTATGACAAAAGAAGATGAGGATTTATTTCTATAAAATTCGTTGTCAGAAATTTGGATTCATTACACCCGCAGAAAAAAATTGACTTTTTACGACATTAACCCAACAATAATGTAAAATCGTTTTCTAAAATTAATAAAAATTACTTGAGGAAAGATATGTTACTTATTTAGAACAAAACTCACCCTATTTGGTCCGCTGTAATTCAAAAACGTATTGCAAAGATGCAAAGCCACTTCGAGACCTTCGAGTATTAATCTTTGCATTCGCAGCATATCTTCATTAACTGCAACGTGACTCACAGTTTGCGACATATTTATCGCCTATTTACGTGCAGTCCATCTAACGATTTCCAATGAACGCTGTTGTGCACCTTTTATTTAATAAACAAATTTTTTTCAGTTTATAGTCCGAGCAATCAGGATCATAGATTAAAAAGAAGTTTATAGATAGCCGACTCTTAGGGTTTTTTAAAAACGTGTTGACAGCGCCTCTCGTGACCTTAGTACTAACTATATTATTGTATTTTAATTTTATTGGTTAATTTAAAATATTCTGATAAATATATAATTATTTTTATAAAGGCAACCCGTAACGGAACACATATAAACTTTAAGGAAATTTTGCGACGGAAGTCGGCCATCTTGAAGCTCCTTGTATGACGCATTGTTTATGAGTACAGTATACTGTCAAAGCAATATTTACATATAAATGTCAAAAATGAGCACATACGCGTATCATTCGGTTCTTAAAAACACCAAATTATTTAGAACACTAATTGTATCCACACACTTGATTGGTTGAAATTTATTAGAAATAAAAACCCTGATATAATTTTTTTTTGGTACGTCAATGGAAACGGAAATTAAAATTGAAAATTGGCCGCCATATGCAAGATCCTTTCTGGATTCAAGGTCATTTTGCATATACTCCTTCCTGTATCTTTTTGTTCTAAGCCAGGGCATGATCAGGATCTCATCAATCCTCCACACTCACCTTCATTTATATACGTATTAATACCAAAAGAAAAGTCTTAGTCTGGAATAACGTTATTTTTACAACTTTTTTATACCCCGTAGTATATAAAGAAAATTTAATACAGTTTTATAAAGTTTGTTGTTTAAAATTGGAATCGAGCTGAAAAATATTGTCGCAAGCCACCGGACTATAAATTGTTCGCAAGATTGTTTTGTGTTATAAAGCTTTTTGTGTTCTTTATCATTGCGAATTTGATACTTTTAGAAAATCGTGCTCGATTTGAAATAACTTGGCTTTATAAACAATTAATTTTTTTTCAATTTCAATGAGTAACTTAAAAAATTGATAAACAATCATACGTAAAACCATTTATTAACAATAAATACAAAATATTTACAAGATTTCTAATCAATATTTTTTTAAAATTAACTATTCTTAATCGGTAGCCAATTTATGGTATTTTTATCAAATAGTTGATCTTTAGAGAGGCTATCCAAAACAAAAACCTAAAAAAGGTAATAAAAATGTTTATTTAAAATAAAAATACGAATATTGCAGCAAATAAGATACTTCTAACAGTAGTTAGTCTGTACCACATTCAATCGTTAACTACCTGCCATACTTTTACCTGAATTTTGATAAGTTTTTCTGGATAAATACACACATTAAGGTACAGATGAAAAAACAATATTTAGTGGGACTCGGAGCACATCTTTAAGGTCTGCAAACTAAAATCTGTAAAAATTAAAATGGAAAACCCTATACCTTACAGATTCTGTAGCTTATAGGAAATGATCAGAAATCCACCATTAAGCTCTGAGCAAATAAAATTAGTTTAAAACTTATTCAATTGTTTATTAGTCAACGATAGAGCATGGTACAGACTATACTGTTAGTAATATTGACACAGTTTATATTACCCCTACATCCTTGTACACATATAACTCTCTTACGCGCGTTTCCATAACCAAATTATCCTCTTCAGCAACCGAAAGTAAATTGTCAGATACTCTGAAGAAGAAAATTTCTTTATAGAAACGCCTTGTAAAGTGTTAAAAGTGTGTGTTAGTAGTGCAAACTGTGTCCAGTAAAAGTTTCAAAGGTTTTTAATAAATCAATTCAAAATCACCATGTGGTAAGTAGAAGAGAACCTACATTCTAAGGCTTATCAAATTAGTTTGTTTCAATATGAAAACTTCTTTACCTCTAGACTTCATTAAATAATGTTGGAAATAATTTTGGTATAAGTAATCTGATACTTTCTAGATAAATTTTATAAACTAATAAAATACTTTCTGAAAAATTGTAAAATGTATTTAGTAATTTTAGGTTGTTCTAGACCCCCTTTTAAAATAATTTTAATGTTAAAAATATTGTGGAGAACCCAACCTTCTCAAACACAATATTCAAGAAGCATCCTTGAACATTAGACACAATTAAAAATCTAATATAACATTTTATAACCACTCTATGGTTAAGAAAATTCTTAAACAAATTGTGTGTCAGTTTGCAACCTTGCAACCAATACCTTCCAAATCAGTTGTAAAAACTATCAAAATATATTTAAATAGTCTGAAGCACTCCAAATAATTCTAGGGTGTATTCTCAAATAATTCTATACTTATTATTTAGCCTAATAAGCATTTTATAATTATTTTGTAACTTTTGTATACTTATTTTAGAGGTAGCAAAAAATATTGTATCAGTTTGCAACTTTCTGAACCTCTATTATTTAATAAATAAGATTGATTTTAGAAATTATTTTGGAAAGCTTTGCCTACTTAAACTAAACTTTAAAAAGCATTCTTGGACATCGAAGACAATTAATTGCAAATTAAATAAAGAAAAAATGAAACTGGAAGCATTTTTTTGTTTTCAATGTCTACAGATAATAAACGACTTTCAAGACAAAACAAATTAATTCTATTAATTTTAATTAGGTAATGATTTATTTTAGCTGTCCCATGTGGCAATTTGAATTTTTAAGAATAATTCTATTTGCGATCACCATTGGCACCAAAACTCCAGAAAACAAAACAAAAGTCATTTATCTCCATCAACATAACCTTAATTTAGGTATAGTCTTTCCAATATTAATTGCTTAAATCCTATTAAAAGTGTCATACAGACTACTAGTCTGAGAGAGCTGGGTTCTGACAATACAGAGTGGATGTTTAATGGGAGAAATATGTCGTTTTCATGTCATTCTTTCTACTTTGAAGCCTAGTAAACTAACTCACTCTGTATGACACTTTTAAATGGATTTTAGCAATTAATATTGGAAAGACTATAGGTACCTATCTAGTGTTGAGTTTTGACAAAAATTACCCATTTTACTAAATGTGAAATCCTCCAAAGTAAATTCACTTAAAACTTACATATATTTAGTGATACATTTCCTGAATTTTAGTCTAATTTCGCATGTTTCAGCTAGTGCTTTTTATTTATACATTGTGTGTGCCTTATAATAAAATTTACAAAATCAAAACCCAACTATTTGGTTACAGGGGAAAATTATTTGAATCATGGCTGCGCATGCTCCTCAGGGAGGACAGCTAAAATACACCATTACCTTTAATTTATCTAAAATCATGAAATAGGTCTAGCTATTTTTTTAAAATAATATTTTAATGAAGAACCCTTTAATTATTTATCTCAAATTGACTAACTTACTTGTTTTCTTACATGGCAAACTAACTTATCCAAATTATGTGGATCAACATGTTCCATCTTATAAAACCTTCTCCATAATGCCCCAGCCAAAACAATATCATCTGATTGTATTCCTTCATCATAACCTATAAAAGCAGCTTGCATTTGCTCAGAGAGTTCGTTAACATGTGCTTTCAGGCCTGAAGTGGTACTAATCTAAAAGAAAATATTAAAATTATAAATATTTTTATTTATATTTACACTTACTCCTAATTTTTTTATTCTTTGAGCCACATCCACCCAAAGAGCTTCTATTATAGCATTTCTAAGTATTGACCCTTCTTCTTCTTCAGCCATAGCTCTAACAGATAACATCCAAATGTGCAATTCAGTTATCACAAACCAAGAGTAAAAGGTATCAGGTAGATTCAATTCTTCAAAATATTCTAAATAATCGATTTTGTCAGCAATTTGTTCATACAAGATGTAACCACCTGCTTTTAATTTCTAAAATTTGTAACTATAAACTACAGTAATTTAGGTAGGATTTAAGGTTATTACCATTTTGTCAACGTTAAAAAACGGGATTTTCTTAACCAATTTTTTCACTAAACCATCTTTTTGTATATTCTTTACTTCATAAGTTGAAACAAACTGTGCTTTATAACTATTAACATTGTTATTATTCTGTAAGACTTTACCATTACAACAAATTCTTAAAATATTCTTTTGTGTGGTTCCAGCCTAGAAATTAGTTAATAAATAGTTATAAAACTATATTCACTGACATTTTATTAAAGTGACATTAACATTATATAATTATATCAAAGAAAAACTGAACTTGCAAAAATTATAATACAAAATAATAAGATAAACAAAATTAAAAGGAACAATTACATAAAAAGAAGTTTTGCATTTACCTGAACATATTTAGAAGCTATTCCATAATTAAAGAGCCTAATGGCATTCATGTTGTAATATATTCAGAAATCAACCTTTATATTAATAAATTAAGATATAAAAATAGTCCTTAAATGTGTTAAATAAAAAACCGTAAATATACTAACCCTAGCAAACCCTAGGTACAACATAACCCTACATTCTTCATTTTTAGTTGAAATATGAAGTGGTGCGGTGGGTGGTGCCATCTGTTTGTATTACCAATTTTATTTTGTACTGAAAGTAATGGTGGCTTGACGATTTACAGCATGTAAGTAATATATTCGTTTTTTATTATGAAATTCTTTCAGAGAATAGTTTTTGTGTTGTTTTCAAGTTTTAATGTTGTGTGCTTATTTTTTTATGTAAGTTGCATAACGAAAAGTATTTAAACGTATTTATAATTCGAGGGAGAGACATCCAGTCTGTGGTTATGACCTTCTTCATTAACAATGTTGTACTTTTCCGTAAATAAGTATGCGAATTTTTATTTTCGGTTTTGCATTAACAGTTTTCGTTAGGTTAAATTTTTAAATTAATCGATATAAAAGAGGTTCTAGTTGATGCGACTGTTGGAGAGTCATTTCAGTAACCCTGACAAGCCTTTTTAACAAATATTTGTAAACTGTATTTATGAAGAATTATTTATATTTTTATTATTAAATAAACATGTTTCTAAATTAAAAAATCCATTATTTACACAAAATTTTACAGGTAAAAGTGATTTTTTGTGTCATTTGTGAGTAATGCTGCAAAACTATTAATTTCATAAATGAAAAAAGATAAAACTATTTTAATTTGTATTAAATATATTCTGATTCAGTTCAATTATCTTTATATGTTCCAGTCATAATCCTTTTAGCTGTACATTAGTTAAATCCTTTATATACTCTTCAAATAACTTACTACAACTCTTTCAGTTTTATGTTCATTTGTTTTTAAAGATTATTTAACTTGCAGATAAAAACAAATGACAAAAAAACAACAAAGGCTAAAAAACAAATAACTCTAAGCACTATGATCCTTACTTTGTAATTTAGTTAAAATTTTTCTATGTCTCAAACTTTGATATTTTCTCGGATATTTTTGGTCATAGGTACTTTGTTTTTAATGATTTCTATGATTCTTTTTATTGTAGTTTAGTTTTTTGTTTATATTTTGTTTTTAGTATAAATGTTTAATTTACAGATAAAACAAAATTACAAACTAAAAGGGGTAAAAAACAAAACAGCAATCTATGATTCTTTTAGTTGTAGTTTAGTTAAATACCTTTGGTAGACCCTTTGATCAGTATAGTTGCAGTTTAATTAAGCTCTTTCCTTTACTTTGATGAATTTAGTTGTAGTTTTGTAAAATTCTGTCTGTTTATCCCAAACTTTGATACTTTTACTTGTAGTTTAGTTAAATTCATTCTGTTTTTCCCAAATTATGATTCTGTTATTTGTAGTTTAGTTAAATTATTTATATATGTGATCCCTATATAAGATCTTGATTTGAAGATTGTTTTTTATTATATTTTTGCTTGCAGATGACACAAAATGACTAACAAACAAACAAAAAAGGCTAAAAGGCCTTTACAAACAACTCTCGGTAAAGCACCTCATCCGAATGAAAAGGAAGAAGTTGATCTATCACACCTTAAGAAACCTATAGAAACTAGTATTTATGGATTACACCAAGTGATAAATCTATTAAAAAATGCCACAGAAGAAGTAAGTTTGTAATTTTTTTCTTTGTTGTGAATTTCTTGTTAAAAAAACCTTCAAATTTAAGGTAAAAGATTACATAACCTACGAATGCGACATACTGTACGAATGCCGTTTGTGCAGAAGTATATTTAGAAGTATAGCTAATTTTATACTACACAAGAGAAACTATTGCCACGTTAGATGTAAAGAATATACTTCAAGTTGCAGGGAAAATAACTTTACAGTAAGTGTTGGATGTAGGAAGTGGTAGATAATTAAATGTTCATTATTTGTAGGGGTATGTTTATCCACCAGAACCTCCTGAAGATGCAAAATCTACGACGACGAAACGTTTGATACCAGTTATAGAAAAGCTGAAAGAAAAACAGGAAATCAAGCAAATAACTGAAGAACTTTTGAAGGCAGATCTATCGACTCAAAATAATGAAGATGCTAGAAATAGCACAACCACTGAAAAGGACGTTTTGCTTGAGGAAATAGCTACAAACAACGCCGCAGTTTTCCAGACGATGCTACACAAGATGCCGCAGAAAGAAACCGTCAAACCCGAATGTATGAAAAAAGAAGTTTTAGAGTTGCACAAAATCCTAGACAGCGACAAAGCAGCTTTAGGCGCTGACGGTAAAATCTGCAGCTTCCAAACCAACAAACTCAACACCAACACCAAAAACGAATTATTTTGTACCGAATGCAACATCAAATTCTCCACCAGAAAAACTCTAAGTTTTCATTTGAAAACCAAACACAACAACAGTCGAGTGGTTTACGTATGTCCCGATTGCAAAGATACTTTTTGTAACGCTTGGTCGGTTTACAGACATCTCTTTAAGATCCATAGGAAATCATCAGCGCAAGTTAAACGACTTAGAGAACAAGTACATAACAGTGTCATCAGGAAGGATCAAGAAACGCAGAAGAAGGTTGAGAAGAAGGATCAGCCCAATGCTGACAAGGCCGACGAGGAAAATCAGGTAAGTTTATCGCACTTTGACACATGCCTGTTCAAAACTTTCTATGACATTCATTGATCACGACATAGCCATGTTCTTCTTTTTACCCTTCAAAGGATACTGAAAGGTCGTAGTGGATAGGAAGTGCTTAAGATAAGTGGAGCTTGCTTTGTTGCAGGGAAAAATATGTGTCTCCTTTAATCATTTAATTTGTTTCATTTTGGGTCTGTCAAACTATTGGTTTGTGAAAGACATTGACTTATTCCACCATTTCCAGTATTTTATTTCCCTGCTCCAACTTGTAAATGTTTTCTGCTGGATAAATGTAGTATTTCTCTGACTCCTTGCCAGGATTGGTATGAAGATCACTCTGATCAATCTCCAACAACTTGGGAATGTATCCCACTTCCAGAAGTACCAGTTCCTTCTGGACTAAGACAAGATAAATGCTTGACAATAAGCTGTAAAATAAAGTAAAATAAAAGTGTGCCTGAAGTTGTCTTTTGGTTTCAGTTAGTTGAAATGTGTGAATTGGGTTGCCTTAGAAGGGATTTTATGGAGCCAGCATATTAAGGAGTCCCTCTTGGTTATTCTCACATTGCTCTTGTGTTTAGGGACACTTTTTACTTCTCTCCTGTATATTTGGTTACTTTTTCTTGGTGTCTCATTGGATACCTTTCTCATGTTTGGACAGTTGTTGTTGAATGCTGAAACAACAGTTTCCAAGAAAACTTGTGATGTAAAAACCTGAGTTTAAAGTTTAGAGAGCCAATAGTGGTTTTACAGTTTGGAAATCTCCAGTTTAGAGCTTATAAAAATTGAAAAATTTTTCATCAAAGGGATCCTGTCACCTGCGCATATATCAACTTACTTTAGGAGGGAACCTGTCACCTGCGCATATATCAACTTACTTTAGGAGGGAACTATCCTCGGGGTGCTGTAAGGAGATTCTTCATCAGTGTTGCAATAAGTTTATTATTGGGGTTTATTGTGTGACTCAAACAAAGGAAAATGTAAAGATTTATTGTACTTTTTCCTTACAAGAATTGCCTGTACACCTTCTTTTCTGTCATCTTAGAAAATATATTAACCTATGATAAAATTCTGTACTGAAAGATTATGATCTACTCAAAAGTGTCTTAGGGAATATTATCAGACTACAGGCAAATTCATTTATAGTCCTATAAAAGAAAACTTCCTTTGAGTTAGGAATATCTGCTATAAATTTTAACATTAAGAAGTAGAAACATTTTAAGTTCTTACATCAAAAGTTTTTCAGCTGTCAATCAGCTTCTAAATAGTTTTATTAGGAAATTTACTACTTTTTACAGATCTTTTAAATAAAATGAACTGAAATCGTAAATTATATTTTTGTTTGGCAAAAAATAAAAATTCTGAATATAAGTTTGTACAAGAAGCTGCAAAATTTAACATTTTTATTATTTAATTGTATTGAATTGCAACATTTGCTTCGATGATGATAATAAAAGAGGTACAGTGTGACTCTTGAGTAATGATAGTGCTGGGTAATTGTTGAGATGATGAATATGGATAGAAGAAGCAGTATCAGATGTGTTTGAAGGTGCAGCTGCTAGATATAGAGTTGGGACGTTAGCAGGACTTCTAGAAAGTGCTGTGTAATTCAATATATTCCTAAAATGAATGTTTTTAAATTGGTCAATAACATGTTCTGCTTTAGTGGGTAAGAGGACTTCAGTACTTGCAGATGTAAATATTTCACTCACAAGTAGTCGATCTTCTTTTAAAATAAAAGCCTCCTTTCCTTATGAAGTGTTTGAAATAGATGATTTACAGGATATGAAATAGATTATTTAGGATATTAAGATAATCAGTTAAACAATTGGTCTGGAAATTTCTGCAGGCAAAGAGAGCAAAGACATGTGGTCTTTCTGCTATTGTCATGGTAACAGCCATCACAAAGCTTTTGAAGATATTCATTTTCTCTGACTTATCCACAACTTTTGGACACGCCCGATAAATATCCCAAGTGTGAATAAATCTCACCCGCCCAGATAGTCCACCTCCTTTATTTCAAGTCCCTGAAGTTTTTCTCTCAGCTTATTGCAAGACAATGTTTTTAGCAGTACTTTTTAGTTGACTGTCTATTGCAAATAGAAAAATACTTACTTATCTTTTTCTGTTGTACTGTCCAGCTTCCACACTTCCACTCTTGTTTCCTTTCTGGAAAAGAGACTGTTGCAAGAGTATGGTAAGTCCAAAACATTCTAAAAGTCTGACTATCCAACAACAAGGCTCCTTGGAACTTCCAGAAGGGATGGGAACTTTTCTGGTTTTGAATGTGTGAATGGAGATGTGGAAGTGAAGTTTGAACATTTAAAGGAACAACTTAGAATAGAAGATTTTTTTTCTCTTATTTCCTACCGCCAGTGAACTATTCTATAGTTCATTTCATAGAAACACAAAGTTTGAAAAAAATGTTGGGGTCTTTTAACAATGAAAATGTAGCTAAAATAAACTTTAAGGAGTAAATAAAAGTCTCACTAGATCTGTAAGGTACAGTAAAATAAATCATGAACTAACCTGTATACATGTGGATCATTTATGCATCTTGTTTTGTTTAAGTTCGTGTTTCTATGAAATGAACTGTAGAGCCAGCTAAATATCTTTTCCTCTATTAAACCCCACTGACTTATCCTATTTAAAAATTTTCAAGAGTGAAAGTACAGCTTCATCAACATAAATACTTTTAACCATCTAAACTGTATTCGTTTAGTATATAATGGCAAAAAAGTTTCTAATTGGAGATTTTATAGTGGTTGAACAACATCGAGGGCGACAACGATTTCCAGATGTGCGGAGGTTGCGGTAAGAGATTCGAGAGGAAAGCGGCTCTTCAATCGCACGCCGCCATGTGCATAAAACGATTGGCCGTGTGTAATACCATCAAAGAAAACAACAAGAAAAAGGAAGAGGGATCGAAAGACGCTAAAACGAAACTAAAATTGGAAAAATCGCCGGAATCCTCGCATCTTAAAGGTGCTTTGAAAAGGAAACCGTACTTATTAAGAACCTACAAACAAATCGAACAAAACTGTGATAGCGTCAGTGTTAAATCGCTAGACAATTGTGATATTCGAAGATGTAACGTTTGTAATTCTTACTATGAAGACTTCTGTGATTGTTCTAAAGTGAAAAATACAGTATTTGAAAAGGAAGATGTTAGTCGAGAAGAAACCGACTTACCTAGTTTAGACAATGAAGAAATAAAAATTTCACAAGCTGAGATAAACAGTAAGTCATTAAAAACTGATTTTACTTAAATTTATATTATAGTATATATTTTTCCCTTCAGTCTTCATATTTGTAATATTTCACAAGCTTGATATAAGCAGTAAGACATTATTACTTGATTTCACTTAAATTTAATTTGCAGTTTTTGTTTTCTTCTCAAAAGTTTTTATATTTGAATGTTTAACTGTAAATTTCTCCGAATTTTTATTTATTTTCACTTTAAAGCTATCCAACTGGATGATAGAATCGAAGTAATCAAGGAAGAATCACCATCCAGACAATTATCTGCAAGCAGTGAAGAAACTTTGGATTTAGCAACAAAATCGTTGAAGCAAATTGAAGAAAAAGATACGTCAGAAGTCCAAGAAAATTGTGATGTTCAAGAAACCAGTGCCAAAAGTGGAAATTCCAGTTCGCAAGATGATCCAAGTAACGAAATGGATTTGTCTCAAGGTAAATTAAACCGTTTTTTTCTAATATTTGAGATTTTTTATTATTGTGATTAATTTAGGTAAAATTAGTATAAGAAGTATGGAAGAATTGAGAGGTTTTACTAAAGAATCTGTCGATGGGGATGATGTGTCTATAGTTGAAGCTAGCGAGTCAGCAAAACTACCAAAAAGTCCCAAGACCAGGAGGTTGATAAAAAGAAAGAGAACCGCTTCGTTGGATACGGATCGAGTTAATAAAACCTTCAAACATGCGAATTTTGATGTTCTACTTGATAAACAGGTAAGAAAAGTTTGTACTTACTTTTAAGAGCCAATACGCCTAAAAGTGGCGCGAACTGATGACAAGGAAACTTAAGTTCTAAGAGAGAGAGTCCGATACCCCACTACCGTTTAAAATTAGCCCGAGGATGGACTAAGTACAATCGGAGACCCAAATCGGAATTTATTATACATATTCGCAATACGTGTATTTTGAAATTACTTTCTTAAGAAAATGGAAAAATCATTGTGCATACATTTCAGTTCAAAATAATATTTCATACCTATTGTATAGAGAATTAAAATAAGTAAAAAATTAAAAAGAAACTTGTTACAAAGTTTTCAATTTTAATTACCTCTAAATGTTATCGATAAACTATTGAATTACTTATACAAAATTAAAAACTACGGATTTCACAATTTATACAGGAGAAAATTAAAGTTTTCAATAAAATATTTTTTGAAGAAATGACAAAGTAATCGTAATACTTTTTTTAGAAACATTTTTACGTTTTATTTATTTTTTTCTTCTTTTCACAGAAAAACATGTTATTAAAAAAAGTATCTGTGTGTGTTTACCTAAGCTGATGTGTGTGGTAAAAATTTTCGGTTTAGGAAGAACGGCTGACCAGATTTTTACGAAATTTTCATCAAAAATCGACTATGTAAAAATATGGATCTGATTAGTTTTTGGGGAAATCAGAACGTAGGAATGAAGTTTTTAAGGTGATTTGAAAATTAAAAACTTTATTACGAAAAGAAATATCCAATTAAGAGGTCCGAAATAAAAAAAAACAAAATAATCTAACCTAATAACATGAAATAAAGTCTTAAAAATTTATTATAGGTAAACTAAACTGACTTATTTTTTGCACTCAACTAAGATGGTCCCTCAACAAATAAAATTTTTAAAACTACAACAAAACGAAATGGTTAGTAAGTTTTCAACATAAAATTTATTTCACTGTTTAATTACCTATTTGTTTTTCCTAAAATTATATAAACCCATAGTGTACGTGAAAAGAGGTTTTAAATAATAAAAATAAATAAATAATCGATTTAGATCGAATGCAAATAATATATTTATTAGAATGAGATATTCCATTCTGTATTATGATAATTATGAAAAATTTTAATAAAGGGATGAAAGTAAAATCAAATAATCTCATAAGGTATTTCTACATATCCACAAATATTTAGGAAAGAGAAAGTCCAGATAAAATGGTTGTAATAAAGAAGTTACTGAAAGTAAAAGTCATTATTCTTGATCGAAATTGATACCACATAGATTACAAAAAAAAATTAACCAACAAAGATGGTAAGATTAAAAAAAAGTTTTAATTATCATCAGATACAAGTACAACTAGTATTAAAAGGAAATAATATTGTAATTTTATCATTTGGATCCCCTTAGGGACGATTGTTGAACAATAATCTAGACAAGATACGACTTTTGGTTAGGTGCTAAAATTAAAAGGAAAATTTTTAAATAAATAGTTTTTATTGAACAATTAAGAATAATATATTAATCTCTGGTTTATTCATTTATTAAATAATAAACAGACGATTGGTGAGTTTCGTGACTTTTGAAATGACCACCCAAAATTGGTCACTGGCTCTTCCTATATATATCAGCACAGAATACACCAGCTACATGTATTCTGTGATGCCAGTGAATAATAAGAAAAACGCGGGGACAAGTCGAGTGTCTCTTCAATTCTCAATTTTGAGTAAGGAAAGTACCATATGTGACACATTTTGAAAAGGTAATTTTATGGGGAATTCATCAGCTCAACCAAAGCACCGATTTCAGCGTCCGCTTTAAAAAAAATATTAATCGTTACATAATTCAAAGTGTGACACCTCATTTGAGATTTATTTTATTAGCATTTCAATGCAATAAATAATATAATCCTGAAATCATGTTTAATATGTGAAATAAAATTATAATTGAAAATCTTTTAAGTCTGTTTCACTTTTCCATTCAAATAAGATGTTGACCTTTAAACAAGTAGGAGACAAAAATGTTCCCGTCTGAACTAAAAAAATCCAAGTGTCCGATTGTTTTTTCATTTTATTTACTAAAGGAAAGATTACCTAACGAAGTTTCCAAGTTTTTAAAAAAATAATTAATGAAATTTAAACCAAAGCACATTTTTTTAAAGAACAAATTGTACAAAAAAAATATTTATAAAATGGTATAAATTAATAATTAGTGATCGTGATAATATTCACCTCCTTTTTTCAACCACGATTTCTTCAAGAAAAGTTTATTAAAGTCTAATTAATAAATACACAAACTAAAAGTATCTACGCCTAACCCACGCACATCCGAAAACAAGAATAAAATATCATAAACTCAACAAATAATTCAATAGGAATATTTTACCTGAACAAAATGCAATAAAATAATAACGACCACATGTTCATCCAAATTTTTACTCGAAGTGTAATACAGAATCTATATGGATTCGCCGCTGAGGGCGCGTTTATCAGCCTTTTAAAATATTTCAAATAATTCAAATTTTAGGTACAATTTTCTCTAAAAATGAGTAAAATTTTAACTCCAAAATTTCAGTACTTATTGATATTATCATGCTCCATAAGCTATGCATAGTTTTACATTAAATTTTTTTAATTAACCCAAAATAAATGTTGTATTTCAAAGAAAAAAAAAATTCATATAAAAAAAACATGCACGGCCTCTGGGGTGTGATCAACTATTCTCACTCCAAAAGTTTGGTTTAAATCGAACAATGAACACCGACGAAAAATGTACCTAGCTAAAAAATTTAAGGTTTTTTCAAGAAATCTGTATTAGTTCTTATTTATATTTTTTCAAATTTGAATAGATTAATAACAAAGGCTTCTTCAAAATGATGTCCCGAAAACAGACCCAAAATATGGTTATTTCAAAAGTTATTACACTAAATCATTTTTTGGTGGACTCACCGCGGTTATTGGTTCTTAAACATCATTTATGTTTTTGTTTAATATATTTGCTTAGTAATTATATATGAAATTGTATACAAATTAAATTTCTGTAAAAGTTACTTGTGTCTTTTGTCTATTTTTGAAAATAGTTTTAAACTTTCGTATGTTTAAAAAATTGAATAAGTTGACAACTCGAAGGTACGTTTTGTTGTTATTAATTAGGACTAATTAAGACATTGTTTTAATTGTCATTATTTAAAAAAGAAGATTTATAAAACATGTACACAGAAAAATCTTATCGTTTAATTAGATTTAATTTATAGTGATTAAAATTACATCGTGAGGACACTTCGTTGGCCAGAATTATTTGCTGATTATCTGACATATTTGCTTATGAAAATTGCATTAACAATTAAAAAAAAACTCATCTTGACACCAACATGACAAGAGTGATCTGGTTAAATAATAGTTATTTCCGTTACAAGTCCGGGAAGTGACTTGTACGAGATAGATGTTTATCTAATCTTGTACCGTAATAATCACTTCACGGACGTGTATCGTACTATATTATTTTTCATACTGCCTTTGGTTTTAAACGCAAAAAAATATGAAACTGAAATGACATATTTGATCATTTTATTAGGAAGTCATGTAGACTGCTGTGAAAAAATTATGTTACTTGATTTATTCTTAACATGGAATACGTTGTGGTTCCGTAAATATAAAATGTTTGGTTAGTTCCTGAAAAAAGGTTATTTGCGGAATTCGGTTGCTGAAAAAGCGGTAGATTTTCTGTCACCAGAACGACCGTCGATTTAGATTGGTAACTTCGGTTTGTTTATTTCATTTAACGTCATTTAACCTTTATTTGTGTTTAAGTTTTTGTTTTTATTGATATTAAGACTGATGAAATCATTCAATGAGGTAGATTAATATTAGGGTCTTTGAATGATTTAATTAATTTGTTCATTAATCATCAAGAGCAGATCATTGAAGGTACGCCTATTCATTCTGAAATTTTCCCTGAATTCTTCATTTTTTCTTCATTCTTCAATATAACTTTGCATTCTGGGACGAGGAACTGTTGGATAAAAAGTATTAGTTAAAAAAGTATGTACTATCTGCTCTAGCCTCAACACCCTCTTCACTACTTAAACTAGAATCGGAATTTAATATTTCATTGAATACAAACAAGGCTGCATCAGCATCCATTATGCAATTTGATTCAGGAAACACGAAAATAGGAGCAAAACAAGAAATTAAACTTCGCTTCTTTGGAGTTGCTGGAGGTTGCCGAAGGGAAGAGATCTATAATTTAGAAGTTAGTGATGTGGAGGATACGGGTACTCAGCTGGTAGTTAAGATTAACCAGACAAAAAGTATATTCGACAAGCTTTCACTGTGGTTAACAGTGATGAGCTTCACTATTTGGATGTGTTTAGAAAATACATTAATTTACGGCAACACGTCTCCCTGAAAGCTCTTTTGGTGGGTTATAGACAAGGAAAATGTCTGTATCAAAGAGCTGGTATACATACTGTTGGCGGATCACCTAAGAAAATAGCTGAGTTCTTAAAACTAGACCAAACAGAAAAGTATACATGTCATTGCTTCAGGAGGACATCCTCAACGTTGTTGGGCAATGCTGGAGCTGACCTTACAGTTCTAAAACAGCACTGTGGATGGAAGAGTATTTCAGTTGCAGAAAATTTTATAGAAGAATCGATTGAAGGCAAAAACAAGATTGCAAGAATGATCCAAAGGGGCGAAACTTTTGTTGAAGTACTACATCCGCGATTACAGAAAACACTGTAAATCCATCAACAACAATTAATGTCAATCTTCAAAAACTAAAATAAAAGCTTAGTTTATTTTGATTCACTTATTATTTCAAACAACATTGGGAGAATTGAAGAATACTGTAAAGTACAAGTGTAACGTACAGTATAAAAAAAAGTTATTTATTGATAATTGATACGTTAAAATGTTGTGTTACATTCCGGTTAAAAAATTCACTATTTCTACTTTAAGAAATTTTGTATCTTATTATACTTTTGTCTATTTTAGGATTTGAATTTCATGGCTAGAGCGTCGCCGTACATAGATCGAAAAAGTTTGATGTGCAAATCGTGTCGATCTCAACATTCATCGCTCTCCAAACTACTTTGGCATATGTCAGCGCATTTTTCTTGGTTCAGATTCCAGTGCAGTAGATGTTCGTTCGTTTCGTTTAGCAAATCCGAATGTGCGAGTCACGCTAAAGGTATACACGACATCAGAAATGACGAAATACCCAGCGTCGTTTTACCGATTCCGAACTGGAAGACTCTTCTGATGTCCAACGAATTTAAAGAATTGAACAGTGCACACGAGTTGGGAGGAAAACACACGAACGAGGTAAATTTGAATTTTTTTCGTTATTTGTTCTGTGTAAAGATAGTCTGTGTTTTTAAAAATGATCATTTTTGTATCCAGGTTAGTTAACCTTCCGGAGCTCGCGCCAAGTCTGATGGCGGGGAACCGTACGGAGTCGGCTGTTGGTATAGCTTCCTGATCCTAGTTATAAAGGAAGTTTTTCGAGTAATAATTCAAAATTGATGATAGAGTCTATTAGACCCGCTAATGTTACATGAAATACTCGCCAATGGTCATTTTTTTATATTATGAATGTAGCAGAGATTCATTCTCAAATACACTTACGTGCATAGAAATCGGCCCACTGTAAACTTTTGACTTTAAATTTTTTAAATTATTCATCAGTTATAAAGAAATATTGAAAAAGTAATGCATCTCTCAAATGTGGATGATACAGATAGATCATAGTAAAAAAACTCAAAGTCTATCCACAATTTTTAATAGTAATATTCACAAATTTAATGCGACATGTTTCGGTCTTCAGACCATCATCAGGTGTCAGAAGAATCAAAAATAGTTATAAATATTGATTCTTCTGAACCCATTGTTTCTTTATAGCCTGATGAAAGTCTGAAGACCGAAACATGTGGCATTAAATTTGTGAACCTTACTATTAAAAATTGTGGATAGACTTTTACAATATAAAAAGAAATATGCTGTTTGAAAGACAATTCAATTTGCTTTAATGTGAGTATAAATTTATGAAAACTTATTTCGACTTCCTATGTTTAACACAGTGAAATGAATGCATTAAGCAAATTAAGCTTTTTTATTATTAACATAAATAAGGTTGTTGACAATTTAAAAATTAACACTCAATTTTTTAATAATGTGTATGCACTCCTCCTGCCCTAATAACATCTCTCATACGATTAGGCATTGATCTAATCAAGTTTGCTATTGATTCTTGTGGGATGTTAAGCCACTCTTCTTCTACAGCAACAATAAGCTCTGGGATCGAGTTTGGGGTATGAAGTCTAACTCGAATTCTTCGTTTTAGCTCATCCCATAAATGTTCGATCGGGTTTAGGTCAGGACTGAATGCTGGCCACTCCATAACCCGCAAACCGATCTCTGCAATATAATCTAGCACGATTCTTGCGATGTGTGGTCTTGCGTTGTCATGCACAAAGGTAAATCCGTCTCCAATGTAGTCGACATAAGCATTGCTAAAATCTCGATATATCTGGCAGCCGTTAAACCTCCTCTTCCGCGGACACGGTCACCCCAACGAATTAACTCAAGGTCGGTTCGTGCTCCTATAGAAATCGCACCCCAGATCATGCAGGAACCACCTCCATAAGCACTCCGCTCTTCAAAGCAGCAATCTGCAAATCATTCTCCAGGTCTTCGGTACACTTTCCTGCTTCGGTCGCTACCATGAGGGCATATTCTGGTCTCATCTGAGAACAGAACAGATACCCATTGTTCCAACGTCCAATTTAGATGATCCCGTGCAAAACGCAGGCGTCCTTGCCGATGAGGTGGAGTAAGTTTTGGACCAAACGCAGGTGTTTAAGGGGTCAGGTTATTTTCCTGCAGTCTTCGTCTTACTGTCCACTGACTAATAGCCACTCCTCGCACCTCAGGAAGCAGGAAACACTATTGAGATTATGAAAAACGAATAGTATGCAAATTTCAGTTGCAAACGCAATGATTTTAATGTTTGACAAATTTGTTATTTTCGTTACAATGACCACATAAACACGTTTCATATTTTCAACGGTTGCTACGCATATAAACGATAAGCCGTCTTGATAAATGTATACTCACATTGAAGCATATTAAATTGTCTTTCAAGCAGCATATATATTTTTTTGATCTGATGAATACTTTAAAAAATATACAGTGTGGTGCAAATGAAAGGAATAAATTCATTATTTCGTAAACTGGCTACTTTAAGGAAAAATCCTGAAACAGGTCGATTTTTATTTTTAAACAGGCTATTCGTAAGTATAATTTTTTATTTTTGACGTCATCTATGTGTGCGTGGTGACGTCATCGCTAAAATTTTTAAATGGAAAGGTGGGGTTTGTAATATATTATTTGAAAGGTCTTTTAAATACCTATTCAGGCATATTAATATGCCTAAATAATTCATGTTAGAGAAAGTTAATGTTTGGGCGGGAATAATAGGTGATAGGATTATTGGACCATACTTTTTTGAAGAAACAGGTGCGCGATATTTAGAATTTCTTCAAAACCTCCTGCTCCCAGAATTGAGCCGGTTATTTTCAAATACAAATGATTTATGGCTGCAGCAAGATGGTGCGCCTCCACACTATGCTCTCTTGGTCCGCAACTACTTGGACAAAGTCTTTCCAAATCGGTGGATAGGTCGAAGAGGAACAATCGAATGGCCGCCTAGGGCACCTGATTTGACTCCTCTTGATTTCTTTTTGTGGGGATTCTTGAAAAGTAAAGTGTACCAAAATAAACCACAAAATATCAATGAACTTAAAGAAAGGATACGTATTCAGGTTGCACAAATACGTCCGGAAGTTCTAGAGAAGGTTCGAGAACAGGTTGAGGTTCGTCTTTCTCACTGTATTTTAGCTGAAGGCAGACAATTTGAGCACTTAATTTAGGTTTCTTTGTATTTAATAAATTATAATACATAATAATTATTAATTGAAGTAATTGAAATGTATTAATTTTTTAACCAAAAATAAACTTGAATTATTTAGGCATATAATGCCCGTATTATGGTCATCACTGTAAAATATAAAGAATTTAACGTTACATACATCTATAAGTAGGATAGATAAATAATTTATATTTTTGTTATTATGTTCCGTCAAATTTAAAATTATATTCTGTAACTAACTTCGTGAATGTATTCTAACCTAAAATTTACCTTTAAATGAAATGGAATTGAATCTTGCTTTCTTAATAAGACTATGGGTGTGTTCGGGGAGCACGCTATTTGCGCCATTTGGCGCTATCTAGTACTATTCCTCGTTTGCGTTATATGGCTCTTGGCGCTACATAGCTCGAAAGCGTGCTCCCCGAACACACCCTATATGTCGACGTAACCGTTCAATTATTTGTTCAATAATAATTGGTTGGGGAAGACGATAATTTTTTTTTAAAACTGACTCCGATATTTTGAACGGATTTTCGTTATAAGCTCAAAACGCGTCTATTCTTAAGCGATTTCTAAAATGAATTAACTGGTAAAGATTTATTTATTATTATTTTAAGAATTTTATTCATACCTATTATTATTCTCATCGCCAAGTGAATATATAAATAAAGGCATACAAACCATCATATTAACTTGGTAGCTGCGAAATAATCTAATATTTAAGGTTACGGTGACATTTCGCTCTCTGTAAGTTTATAGAGACATTTAAAGAAAAATGTAAGTATACAGAATGACCCTAATTGCAAAATTCTTAAATTCTGTAACTTTGAAGGTTACAGAGCTTAAACTATTTAACGCAGCGACCATAATACGGGTATTAATATGGCTGAATAGGTATTTAAAAGACCTTTCAAATAATATATTACAAAACCCACCTTTCCATTTAAAAATTTTAGCAATGACGTCATCACGCGCACATAGATGACGTCAAAAATAAAAAGGTATGCTTATATTTAAAAATAAAAATCGACCTGTTTCAGGATTTTTCCTTAAAGTAGCCGGTTTACGAAATAACGAATTTATTCCTTTCAATTGCACCACACTGTATAGTCAAAAGTTTACAGTGGGCAGATTTCTATGCACGCAAGTTTAATATTTGCCGCAAATAACAGTAAGGATGACTGCATGAGAAGAAGAGAGTTTCTGAGAACTCTCTTTCAATCTGACGTAAGACCATGAGAAATTTAGATACTTTACAAATAAAAAACAGCAATTAATACTATTATTAATTGTTAAAATTTATTATTTATTATTAGAACAGCTAGAGTATTCATGTCATACAAGAAAGTGCGAGTTCCCGAAGGTTCATTTTGTTATAAAATGTGGTGAAAACTTTTTTATGTAATTTTAGGTGAACGCGAACTGCCAGACGGAGCCGGTTAAGGTTACAAACGACGTAGACGATCAAGCGACGAGCCTGATAAGTACGTTGTTCTTGGATTCGGAGTCGGATGTGGCGGATTTGCAGGATTTGACTGACGATCATTTGTTTCCGATGCCGAAATCCGAAGACGCTACGTCGATTAAGAACGAAAGCATCGACATCACCGAAGACGATCACGAAAGTTTCCAATTGGAAGTACCGGAAGAAATCTACACGTTAGATGTTTTCGAGGTGATCAACATCGACAACATTGACGATACTAATACGTCGGTAAAAAAAGAATCAGAAAACGACTTCTCGGAAGACGTGAACAAGAATCAACCGAGTAACGAAGTGAACGTTCGACCGACGAGAAATAGAATGCGAAGCATCAAGACGCTGCAAAACGATTTTTTCTACGATATGGGGAAAGCGAGTAAACCCGAAGGGGTTACGGTTGCTAGTAAAACGATTAACGGGAGTAGTAGTGGCAGCACTAGTGGTGGTAAAAAAAAGAATTTTACCGGTTCCACGGTTAAAAAAGAGTAAAAGAAACTGTATTATGCGATGATGAAAGTATATTGTTAATTTATTATTATTTTTGTATTGTGTTTAAAGAGAATGTCTTGTCCTCATTTAAATAAAAAAGTATTCAACAGGGATGGGTGTTTTTATCTATTTTCCTGCTGTTTTTAATGGTTTGTATTTTTCAGATAAGAGTATTAAAAGGGTTATGGTAACATTTAGACAAAAGTTTTTTTACGGAGGGATGGATTTGACTAAAAGGTAAGTTGAATATTTATTTGTATTTTTGTTATGATCATCAAATTTATTTTTTATTAATGAACTTGTGGGTTTTTGGGCTATTTGGTATACCGTAAACCCGTGTTACTTTGCCCACCAAAATTCAGTTTTTTCTACTTTTTTTTTGGAATGAGAGGTGTAATGAATTTGAATACATTGATTCCTTTGGATATCAGTTTACTGAAGGTAATGGCACTTGAAAAACACGTATTGGGTGGTTAATAGCTGAAAAAAAATTTAGGTTGGGCAAAGTTATCCTGCCACAACCTTTCTTTGCCCTCCGATAAGAATTGCTTGTTTGGGCTAATTTAGGCTGCTATAGGGCTACTTTGCCCACAAAAAATTTTAAAAAAACGTAATATTTATTAAAATAACAAAAATAAAGGCTAAATATTAAAACAAAAGCTGTTTATAACAAATTTTTATTCTGTTCCCTTTAGGAAACATTTTATGATCGCTTACCTGGGTTATCGCTCAAATTCGTTTCATCATTATTTAAAATATTGTTTGGAGGAACGTCAGTCAGAGTAATTTTCAGGTTATCAAAATGTTCTTGAAACTCATCTGCAGTTTTTCCAGCACTGTTTCTTTTTAGGTTTTGACACTTAGAGAGTTTGTCCTTATGGCGTTTTAAGAATAGAGAAACCCATTCTATTCCAGGCAAATTAATTCTGAAAACATGCATTTCTACTCCTTTTCATATAAATAATTTTTCACTAGCATACGCACATCTAGGTCGTCATAGGTGCCCCAAATTCTGCGCTAGCGACAAGGCAACTTTCTTCAACTGTTAACATAGTGGGAAGCACAGCGTTCTACGTGAGATTTTGTGAATAGTCTTTGCTTTTCGAGAACTTATGCCATTTTCTAAAGCCTTGATGGCATTTTCCAGTGTTTCTTCATCATAATCCCTATAACGCCTTGCTCCTAATCTTCTCTTATATTTTTATATAAAGATTAAAAATAGTAATACCTATAATAAATATGGGATAAACAAAAAAATACTCAATAAAAAAGTTGTCTATGACATGAGATAACATTGCCCAATTTTACATTTTTTGCGATTAATTGAAATATATATCAACTTTTTGTTACACTTTATAGAACACATTTGTGTCCAAACATGAAATAACTAGTGTGTCACAACATAATTATATTACTCAAAACACAAATGAAATGCCATACTTACTTCTATATATGGCACTAAAATGTTGCCGATAATGCGGACAAATCACACGAAATGTAACAAACAGGTGCATTACAACTTGTAGTTGCAAAACAAAGTGGCGTATTACAATCAGCCTAAAATGTGAGCTAAACAAATACATCTGTCTGCCGGGCATAGTTTGCCTCTAAGGGCAAATTAACAAATTAAATAGTTACATACCTAAAACTGATCCTTGATATACGCTGTAATTTAACTAGTTGCTTATGAAATTCGACAAAATTAAATTGACTGTCTATATTTTTAAGACGGCTTCAATTGTACAAGAAGAAAACGATGCTAAAAACTGCTTTTACTGCTTCTTTGTAATTAAGCAGATTTAACTGCTTAACTAATTCTGACTAGATTTTTTTATACTTCAATGTTTATGGTGAACGTTTCAATATTCTTCTGTTGAAATGAAATTTTCTTTTCAGTTTTGCAGTTGGATTGCTGTTAACAAAAAGAAATAGGAAATTGAAGGTATAGTGATGTTACAAGTATTTTTATTATGGTCAATTACAGTAGAGTTCCTCTACTTCGGATTCTGTTGGATCGGCCGGTCATGAAAGGTGAGCAATAGACAATAAAAGATTTTTTTTAATTTGAACGCCTATGCGTTATGAGACAAGGTAGGCTAATTAATTTCTAGTTTGTTTTTATGGTGTACATAATTTTTATAGTACATCTGGATAGTCCGGTCCCGAAGTGACAAACTGTAACAAATTCAGATTTAATAGAATTTTTGGTTTGTTCAACGGTGTGAAACTATGTCACCACTGCATAAAAACACTATGCAAAGTTAGTCCAAGTATTGGATTATAAAAAACTACAAACAAGGGTGATTTTATTGGCGATTCTGGCGTTATTAACGTCTATAAAGACCCTTGCCCCCCCCATTTCAAATATCCTCTTCTCGTCAACGAAATCTCCTTTTTAATAGCGTCCACTACAAACTTACCTGTTCAAAGTTTAACTTTCAAAAATTGCTTGTACCTTTCAATTATTTTTCCAGTCTTAGCTTCATAAGATACCCAAAAAGAATCTTGTTCACTAGTGGGAACAGTGACAAACTGTCAATATTTTATAAAATTACACAGCAAAGCTGGTTCAAGTGCCAGATTCTAAAAAACGATAGCCAAAGATTATTGTGTTAACGATTATGGTGAAATTTCACAAAATGGAATAATAGTTTGTGCTTTTTTTAAACATTTTAAAGTCTCCTCTTTTTTGGCTTGGCGTTTATCTACTATGGAAAAAAACGTTTCAATCCTGGAGCTACTCAAGTTGCTGGAAGGAAATGCTGTCCCTAAACTACACAGATACAGCGTTTTGGTCCCGGATAAAACAATAACTAGAAGCAGCAGATATTCTTTCCAGGACAAAAAAGTGCTAACTAAAGTCTAAAAAAAATAGCTGGGCTGTACTAATCAATAAGACGGTGGAGTAGAGACTAAGTCAGCTTTGACCATGGTCCGGGAATCCTTGGAGGAGCTGAACAAACTGGATATGGCTTCAGAAAACTCAAGTTAGGGGAAAGCAAACGATACTAGAGGAAGTAGCTGAGATGGTGGTTAATGATGCAGAACCTCCTATAAAGGAATATAAAACGCTACCTCTAAGCCCTGGAGAAAGGACAAGTCAAGAGTATTTAAAACCAAATAATGTTAAGTTAGTATTATTTATAACAAAAATAAATTTTACTTCATAAAAGTAAATCTTTTTTAAAAGAAATTTTTAAAATTCTGGTTTTTCGAGAGGCTTGGTTCTCTGTCATCATGTTATTTTTCTTCTGTGGTCTCTGAATAAAATGACATGCATTCTGAAATACAGAATTATATTAATAATTGGAAAGAAACTTGATAATATTGAATTGTTTTTAAATCTTTTTAACACAGTTTGTAATGCACTGAGAAAAAATCGTTTGAGATATTTAGATATTTTAGTCTCTTTTTCTTTTTAGCATGGCGTTTGTAGAGAAAACTTAAAAATTCTACTGTTTACACGAAAAAAACTTGTCAAAGGTTAAATGAATATAATGCAAGGAAATTTAGTTATTGGCAAGTTTTAACTTCATGTTCTGTTGGATTGCACCAAAAAATAGCAAGTTGTTTTTAATTATGGATTTTTTTTACAAAATTTGTAACTTTTCCACAGATTTTATCGTTAGAAAGCTTTTTACTCTTGTTCTTCTCTTAGTATATGTACCCTATCTTGATTCAAACGGCTCCCATGAGGAGCAATTGTTCCATATGGCTGAACAATTCAAAAGAAATATTAACAGTTCATTGTTTTTCCATTTTCGTATTTTCACTAATTTATTATCATCTTTTTCACTAAAATTTACTGTTTTATAGGAACATGGCAAGATTCTTATCATTTTTTCTGAATAACTAGCTAAAATTAATATTATTATTTTGATATGATACTTAAAATGTTTTCCTTTTAGTTTTATGCCTGAATGTTTCCAGATTTTTTATTAAAAATCTTACTAGTTGGATTGCTATCAATAAAAAGAAAAAAAACAACAACATGGATAAGTTAGGTCTAAATCCATTCATTTTTTATGATTTTTATTTCCTAAATGAACAATATTTTGTATTATTTATTGTAGATTTCCACTTTTCTTCCTATCCCTGTACGTTTGTAAGAACAGTTACCGTAAAAACCGATGTTTATTTCTAAGAAAACTCGATTTAAATATTTACCAACCTCGCAACCATACAATTTCCAGAAAACGATTAATAATTCATCTGTTAAGGTTAAAAAAAACCCATACATTTAAATTCTGTTTTCGAATTCGAAGCAAACAAATCCTAATCGGTAACGTTGGTATTTTAAGTAAAACTTTTAATAAAATGTATGCAATTATGCCCGTTATCTTTGCTATATATAGAAAAAGAATTCTTTCGAGTTGTTTTTTGTAGTTAGTTTTGCGGTTTATATTTGATAGTTCGACATATATATTTTTAGTTGTTAAGTAGCAGCGTGCAAAGTAAGAATCATTTCTGTTTGCTTCTGTTGTAAGTTTAAATTTCTGATAAAAATAGCCTTCGCGATTTTCCAGTTTATTCGTAATTTTGTCGTCGAGTTGTCGTCTTAATAACGCCCAAGATTTTGATTATTTGTTTCCGACACCGAAAACAATTTCCGATCAAGTTTAATTCCGAGAAACTTGAGTAGGTTCACACATAAATAAAGTTATGTTCCATCACATCCTGTGGAGTCACATCTGTTGAGTTACTGTATTGTAGTTTCTATTAGAAATTTATAGAGATTTTTTCTTATATATTTTTTCAGCTTGAAATTCATTTCAAATTTTCTTATTCTTGCTTTGTTTACTTCTTTGTCTGTGGTATTTGGATTCATAATTTAACAATATTTGAATTTCTAAATCTTTTGATCTGTTCATCTTTGTATTCATGGTGTTGGAAACGTGCCTTCCTCTGCGACCTGAAAAATCTTTTCTCACAATCTCTTATTATCGGGTTTACTCTTCCTTTCATTTTTTTCAAAACTTACTTCAAACATTTTATTTTACCTAAAATAATTAAGTTCGAGTTGTTTCTAATTTCAGACTACCCAATGACCACAATTACAAAATCTCACATTTATTGATCTTGTTACTTGATCACCTAAAAACGTTCCATTGTTTATGTTTTAGTATGAAAATTATACTGTTATTATTGGGATGTTTCTTGCTGATTAACGAAGCTAGATTGGAAGATCCTGATCCGTTAATAGTTACTACTCCTTCAGGAAAACTAAATGGTACCATAATCACTTCACGATTAGGAAGATCAATCTATTCGTTTCGAGGCATTAGATACGCAAAAGCGCCTGTGGAAGATCTAAGATTTCAGGTAAATTGTTTCAATCTCCCAAAGATTTATTAGAAAACCATTAGAAAATTAGGTAATTATTCGTATGTTCTCGGTTAAATTTGATATATTTTGAAAGGATCCCGCAATAATCTTTTGGAAATTGGGACTCTCTCAAATTGTCTGATTTTTTTATATGTCGTAGATCAAATTGGACAAATTTACCGTTGACAGCTGTCAATTCACTGTCGACGAAGAATGGAAAGGTAAATATTCTCTTTTGACATTGAGAGTTTGGGCTTTTGAGGGACCTGAACTCAATTCTAATCTCAGATTGGAAAAATGATAGTTGTCAGTGAATTGACAACCGTTAACGGTTAATTTGTTCAATCTAAGATGATCATTGAATTGAATCAACAGCTGTCAACTCTCAAATTTTACTAATCTGCCATGAGAATTAGATTCAGCGATCTCAAAAACCCAAAACTTTCAATTTAAGAAGAGTTTTCGTTTACAGTGAATTTACAGCTGTCAACGGTCAATTTGTCCAATCTTACATGAGGGTTGAATCCAGTGACCTCAAAATCATTACTCTATATATTAGAATAAAACTCTGTAGCTGCCAAAATATTCAATTTGGCACTTTGTGCCCATAGAGACTTTAGTTCGGAATGACAAAATCTGCCACATATTAAAAGTTCAGACTATTTGACAGAAACCTAATTTGCAAAACATTATTGCGGGGTCCTTTAAACTCTCTGAACTTGTATTAACTTCTTTCGATATTAAACTAACCTTGGAAGTAAATTATTTACATACTACATATACCTACTAAAAAGTCATTTGTTATAATGTCATTACAGCTCAAATTTTTCCTTTGATGTACCTTTCTACAGTTAATTTCATTCGTTTTTCCATTTTCTGTGCACCATTCTATTAAAAATTAACCATTTTTGCTATTTCTGTTCTGAATTTTTCTTTGGAAGCATAAATTTGTATACCAAACATTAGGACAAAGAACTGACATTTTTGGACTTTCTGATGATTTGTCAAGAAGGAAAAAATGTTTAAATATTTAAAGTAAGAAGTCATGAACTAGTTCAAAGTGTTTTGGTGCATCAATTTTGATATAAACATAGATACTTCTGTGAAAAACAATGAAGAAGATTGAACAAACTGATAGATCAAGTTTATACAGATAAAAATTGATTTAGTACATTTTTTAAAACTCTGTCTACCTACCAGATGAATTTTTAATGTAGTTGAATTATACCCAAACTTTGGACAAACAAATGAAGATTTGCAGTCCTTTGCAGTCGCCAAGAAAGGAAAACTGTTTAAACATATAAAATAAAAGTCTGGGACTTGTTCAGTGTTTTGGTCTATAAATTTGTACACAGATATATATATTTCTGTTAAAAACAATTGGACTAGAAGCTTGAACAAACTGCCAGATGTGTACTCATATTAATAGAGGCAATTTTTTAACTAAATAATGTAAAAAAATTGAATAATGTAAAGGAAATTCATCTGTGATTCTCCGGTATAACATTTACATACTATCTTCAATCACAGAAAGTTAAAAAATTGAATATTCAAAAGTTTATTTAGTTAAAAACGCTTCGGTTACCCGACTTTATATTGTAATGAATTATTTTTTCTTCTAACTTAGCCTCCAGTTCCAATTAATAAATGGGAAGGCGTTTACGACGCCACAAAAGATGGTCCATCTTGTCCTCAACCCACCAACGATCCAATATCCGAAGACTGTTTGATCCTAAACGTCTATACAACCAAAGTAAGTACACAAAGTTAAAATAATCATTTTGTTAATGTAAAATCGTTATTTTATTTTTTATTTACTTTTTTAGCTTCCGAAGGGTAAAACCAACCCCAAACGTCCGGTGATCGTCCACATCTACCCGGGCGGTTTCTACAGTTCAACTTCGGTAAGCTTTTGGGCCGGTCCTCAATATTTCCTCGATCAAGACATTGTCTTGGTGACCTTTAACTACCGAATTGGTAGTTTGGGTTTCATCAGCACCGGAGATAAAGAAGCGCCTGGTAATAACGGACTTAAAGACCAAGTAGTCGTTTTGAAATGGGTCCAGAAGAACATAGCTTCTTTCGGAGGCGATCCAGATTCGGTAACTCTGCTCGGGTACAGCGCCGGAGCTTGGAGCGTTAGTCTGCATCTAGTTTCTCCCTTATCTCGAGGATTGTTTCATAAAGGAATAGCGATGAGCGGTACAGCGTTGGGGATATGGCCGATACCGGAAAATGGACAGTTGGAATTGGCTAGGAAACAAGCTAGGTTCGTCGGATGTCCGGAAAATGCTACCACCGCTGATATTGTTAAATGTCTGAAAACTGTTTCGTATCAGGATCTTGGGAATTCGCTTGGACAATTTAGGGTAAGAAAAATATATTGGCTTTTTTTGTAAGTCGTCTTTTACATTTAATAAACGTTAAGTGGAAGTTTTCGGATCTAGGGAACACCAGTGTTGGTAAAATATTACTAAAAAATTTCACTTTATGTGGACTGTATTTTTTTCTTGATAGGTGCTATTGGTTCGCAGAAGTTCAACTTCTCATTTATGAGGTTAGTTGGTTAAGATCTATCCAATTCATCTACAAAGAAGACTTTTTTTGAACTAGTTGTGTCCAAATTCCTTGACCAAAACACTTTAAAGAAGTCCAAGACTTCGATTACAACTATTAATAAATCATACAGTGTGGCTAGAAAAAAACCGGACTACTACTGGTGAAACCTATGAATAAAGAATAGAAAGGAAGGAACGTTGTCATATTTTAATCTAGCAAATAATCACGACGGAAGTCGGCCATATTGAAGAACCAAATATGACTCATTCGAATCGTGACATTTGACATGTATAGTTTTTTCATGCTGTTTTATATATTATTTTCTGATTTAAGTAGTTAACCCAACTCTTGAATGGGAATTACTTTTCATCTGTAGGGTTCTATTTATCTGAATTATTAAAAATTAACAAAATATTTTAATGACAACCACATTGTTATCATTGACGTTCCTTTATTTTTTATATAGACCAACTAAGTCAACTATTTATAATTACCTGCTTAGCAGTTTTTAAACTAAATTTATATTCCTACAACTTTATGACAATGTATATTACTGTACAGATAATTACAAGCGGAAAACAGTTATTTTTTTTTTAATAATTAATACGAGAAATAAGTTTATAATACCCTGTGTGTGACACCACTGGTAACCGGAAACTTCAAGTCAGCCATATGCAAGAACCATTGCGGACATCGTCAAATCATATTATACTCCTCCCTTTTTATTATTTATTCGTAGGGTGAAACAATAAAACGAATGCAATAAGGCTGAAAGTCGCGTGGCCTGTCACGTGTTTTATCACGAGTTTCGTCTGCCTCTTGCACTCAGTCTGTCCGTGGCATCACTTTTAAGTAGTTGACGTTTTGTCTGTGCGTCGGAAAATGTTGAGTGTACAGAAAGAACAACGTGTTAACATCAAATTTTGTTTCAAACTAGGAAAATCTGCAAGTGAAACGTTTGTAATGTTACAACAAGTGTCCGCACTGGCAGACCGCTGTCAGCAAAAACTGATGCAAACATTGAAAAAGTCGGCAAACTTGTTCGACAAGATCGCCGCTTAACAATCAAAGCAATGTCTGAGTTAACAGGAGTTGACAAGGAAAGTATTAGGCAGATTCTTCATGAAAGTTTTAACATGAACAAAGTGTGTTCAAAAATGGTTCCAAAGTGTCACAATTGAACAGGAGGAACGCCGAAGAATGATTTGTTTTGACATCCTGGAAAACATTGAAAGTGATCCCACCTTCTTACAAAATGTTATTACTTGCGATGAATCGTGGTTTTTTACTTACGATCCCGAAACTAAACGCCAATCGATGCATTGGAAAACTCCTGGTTCTCCACGACAAAAAAAAAAGCACGAATGTCAAAATCTAAATTCAAGGCAATGATGATTGCTTTTTTGACATCAAAGGGATTGTGCACATTGATTGGGTACCAGAGGGACAAACAGTGAATCAGCATTACTACATTAGCGTCCTGGCTACCCTACGTGAGCGTAAAAAGTCATGGATCCTTCATCAAGACAATGCCCCAGCTCACACTGCGTTGTCAGTGAAGACGTTTTTGGCAAAACACAACATTCCCATCTTAGATCATCCACCCTATTCACCTCATTTGGACCCCTGTAACTTTTTTCTTTTCCCTAAAGTCAAGTCAGCTTTGAAAGGAACTAGATTTGAGACTGTTGAAGCAGTAAAAGAAAAAGCGACGGAAGTAATGTATGGACTTACCGAAAATGCCGGTGTAGAGACCGAGGAGGAGAGTACATTGAAGGAGATAACATGAAATTGTAAATAAATGGTTTTTGCTGCATCAGTCCGGTTTTTTTCTAGCCGCACCTCGTATTTGATAAATAAACTAGTTTTGAATAAATTTTAATAACCCAGCTCCTAGTTTGATTCTACTTAATTTTTATATTTCAAAAGTTTTCTCTTTTTAGACTGCTCTTATAAATTCAATGTCGAAGTTTTCCTTTGTTTTTCCAAAGTTTTTGCATAAATTAACCATCTGTACAATCTTTTAAGTCCCTTGATTACATTAGGACTGTCTTAGGTCGTATAAGCCAGTTGGGCTTCTGTACACTTCTACCAACCAAGATCTTTTGTGTATATCTTAATCTGCTTAAACTCTAGAACGCTAATACTTTCTAGAGGGCATAATTTTCTTTTTTGATAGGGAGTCAGAGATCTCACGCCTTCACATAACATATGCCGTTTTTTAAGCGGTTCCGCAGAAATGACATTTCTCAATTTCCAATTTGCCCATTATTTTGAGGTGATACTTCCAAGTGCAGCACACATCTACATTACATTACATGGTTTTATGTTTTTAGTTTTACTTTTAAATTAATCTTAGTTTTAATTTCTACTTGCATGAATCCAACTTTAATTTAATATTCATAATTTGTTGTGATTATTTATAATTGTATTTATGTTTTCGCTAATTTTGAAATAACCGGTTCTTCTTCCCGACCCTTCCTCAGACAGGGCTGCCAGAACTAGTGTTTTCGTACTAGATCTGGTGATTTTGGCCAATGTTTAGTACGTTAGTGTTACATTTAACATATCTAGTACATTTTAACAAATAACTTATATTTAGTACAATTTTTAGTACAAATGAGAAACTCTTGTTAAAATCGTCAATTGTAACTGTCAATTGCCATATTTGAATTGTAAACATCTGTAACCACGGCAAAAAAAGTTGATTCATGTAAGCAGAAATTAAAACTAAGAACCTTAGACTAGGAAAGAGAGAGGACAGCGCATGGCAATGAAAACCTTATGCGTGAGAGTGAAGCCAATTTTCAAACGTTTGGTGGCAAACAAATTTGGAACATCGAATTGTATTTTTTTAGTTTTTTATTAATTTTCACCTTTTTTAATAAACTGAATAGACATTTTAAAATGGTTAATTGTGTAGCTTATAAGTGCAATAGTCAGAGTGCTAAAAAAGAGCAAGGAATTTCATTTCATAGGTAAGAAGTATTTTACAACTATTTCCTTGACATTTATTTTTATTAATATTACAACTTTCAGGTAATAGATGTTTAACTAAATTACATATGTTATGTACGATAACTTAAATTAATTGTACATACATTTTGAACATTGTTTTCATTCAGTTTTAAAGATAATTTTTCAATTAATTGTTATTATTTTCTCATAGATGTAATAGTTTTGCAGTGGCGTGGAACAAAAACATATATTTAAAATAGATAAAATACATTAAAATTGTAATATTTATTAAATAAATATGTTTTAAAATGATTGTTCTTTTTTTTGGAGCAGTATAAATTCAAAGACTTTTTTAAATTAGATTTGTAATACGAAATAATGAAAATGATTATTTAATAATCGTCTAAGAAAAATCGTATGATACGCCTATGTCAATATTGACCGCCATTAGTTTGGTGGCAAATGGGTTACACAAATTGATTCGAATGCGCAGTCCTCTCTCTTTCCTTGTCTAAGCTAAGAACAATTGTTACTATAAATAAATCATTAATTTAAAATTTTCACCACTTATTTAGTACTTTTTACGTTCGTTGTTGGTGCTTTTTAGTCCGTTTTGGTCTTAGATTAGTTCCTTGTCTAAGGTTTTGGTACATATTTCTTTTTAGTACATTTTCTCCGAACTTAGTACTTTTTGTTTTCTAATTTAGTACATTACTGCATTTTCGTTCTGGCAGCACTGTCCTCAGACCTAGGGCAGTCAGTACACTGAACTATTGCACTAAACTTGTGTGTACTTGTTTTAAACGTTCTACGTTTCACTGCAATAAAGAACACTTCGGTGTCACTAGTGCAGAAAGTTCAGTGTAAAGAACAAATCTATTAATAGCTTCTAACCTTAATTTGCTGGTTTTTTATTGTATTATGACTATCATTTTCTTCTTCAAATTATTGGTTTTATTGGACAGAATATATAGTTTATACGCCTTTTCTTTCAAATTGTTTATGAGGTCTTGATTGTTTACAGTATTTTTGTCAACACCCCAGAAACTTGTTGCTATTGTACTTTTCAACCATTAGTTTTATGTTTTCATCTTCTAGTTCGTTTTTATATATATATTTTTTTTCAATAAAGACTTTTATTGCTTCTAAACTACCCCAAAAAATTATACTAGAGATACTGACAAGTATCTGTAGTTCTTGATTTCTTTTTTGTGTTGTGACTGTCATTTTCATCTCCCCTGATATCTCAGTTCAAATTATTGGTTTCCTTTCAGAAAATGTATTTTTTATGCTTTTTTTAATGAATTGTTTATGTTGGCTTTATTATTTATCGTATTTCAAGTCAATTAATTGCTATGTTAAAGGTGAACTTTATCAGAAATTTATTTAATTCTGATTGACTGCTTTAGTTTCCCATCCATAGTGTTTTTATTTTTCGTTAAAACCTTTTTAATTGATTAACTTTACACTTAACTTTTTTGAAAAACTACATTTTTATTGAAAAAACAACTATTTTCCGTGAATATGTAACAAATGCCCTTTTTGTGTCTCAGTTTTAAAGAATGTTAACCAAATTTTTCAAGTAAACTGTAAACGACTCAATTTTTTAAAGGATTTTGTTAATTTTATAGGAATTTGGATACGATCCCGTCCTAATATGGAGTCCGGTTGTCGAACCTAATTGCGGACAACAAAGATTTTTGACGGACAACCCCGTCAAGCTTATCGCCGAAGGAAAATTCCAACACGTTCCGTTTATCGCAGGACGAACCACCGATGAATTCAACTATTTCGCTCTAAGTACGTATTACTACGATCTATCGACGATATTTTGTCATAAATTGAATAAAAATTTACTCGTTTCCACCCTGCTTTTGTACGTGATGTGTGAACTTGTTTTAATTTGAAGTCCAGGAAAAAATCCTTTATCTAAACCGACATCGGTTTAGATAACATTCATGACAATTTTACGCGTTTTTCCTTAATTTTAGGTAAAAAATTTATACACATTTTTTCGGGATTAAATTTTGCGTTCCCATTTCCGATTATCTACAAAATGACATTTGATAGTGTCAAATATTAATACCAGAATAATATTTCAGTACCTATTAATTTTATTTTATAATTGATTGATTGATGTTGATGAAGTTTCAGTCCTAGGTTCGAGTACGTTGGTTTTCTTTTTATGTTTAAACTTCTGGAAAAATCTTTCAAAAATTTTAATTCTCAGCTAGTTTTTACCCTTCTTTTCCAACAAAAACAAAATTACGACAAATAATGTTTCTTCGCCTAGAAAAAGGACTTTTAATTCATAAAATCGTAATTTATATTTTTTGTAAGTTGCGTATCCGGTTGTTTTATTTTAGATGTTCTTCAGAATGAGAGCCTTACTCAAGAAATGAACGCGGATTTTGAAAGAGTAGCTCCAATTTCATTCATATATGAAAGGAACACGAATTTTTCGAAGTACGTCAGTAGGAACATCAAAAAATTTTATTTTCAAGATAAACGGATCGATCAGAGTCAAGAGCAGAATCTGAAAAATGTAAGTTTTGGAAAAGTTCATTTTTAAATTGGAAATATGTACCAAAAATGACCAAATTTGGAAATAATGTGGAAAATTTCATTTTGTAATGAATTAATGATCTAAAAATTGAGGAAAATTTCATTGCAAACTTATAAACTGTACCAAACAATTTAAAAATAATCTGGAAAAGATTAGCTAAAATTTATAGCCTAAAATCTGAGGGTTCTTTTGTGTAGGAATCTGTTTAGTTAATTTAAATCATTAATTAAAGAATATCATGTAAAAAATTAGAAAAAATATAGTTGCCAGCTTATAATCAGCCACAGGGTTGTCAGGTGGGAACAGGTTTGGTATTGTTGATTATTTTCACTTACTGAATTTTAAAAAAATAATATATTCATATATAAGTTAATTTTCTCTAAACACGATAATAGGTATATGGTTACCTGTAAAGAAATGGTAACCTTGTGGCTGTGGCTAATTAAAAGCTGGCAACCATTTTTTTTTTTTTATTTTTTACATGATTTTCTTTCTAATTCCGTTAAATTCCTTAAAAAAATATTACTGCAATTTATTAAAATTTATTAAGTACATTTTTAATAATTAATGGTAATTGGCAAACCAAGAGCAATAGGTATATTATTATAAATTATTCATTTAAATCAACTTTCATAAAAAAAAACAGATTCCTGCAAAATGTATTCCCTCAGATCTTGTACTATTAGGTAAATTTTGTTGCCTACTGTTTAACAGTGCCAATAGTTAATTAAATTTGAAATCGTAAAAAGTAAACCAAAAATTGACTAAAATTGAGGATTTTTTGCAAACCTTTTCTGCAATAGTTGAAGAAACTTTTGTTAACTAAATTTTGTTTAGTAACGAAATAAATATTGGACCAAATTTTGGGAATAAAAATTTTGTTTTGCTTTTAGTTGTACGAAGATTCAATAGTTGGATTTCAAGCTCATAGAGGAGTTAAATTGATGGCGCAGTACAGCACAAAACCAGTTTTTTACTACAAGTTCAGCTATCAAGGAAGTTACAGCCATCTTTATTTGCCAGGATCTAACAATACTGTACCTTACGGTAAGTAAATCGATACCCAGTTCAAAATTTGTTAATAAAATGTGTTGTACCATCCCTTACTTTGTGGAAGTCTATCATATTAAAAACACTAAAGAAATAACTGAATGGCAGTTGTTTCAAAATTTATTTCATCGGCATATTGTCAATTTTTTAAAAAACAAAGCTATTTGTTTGGCGTTCTTAAATTTGTTAAATTTTCTTTAATTTTAGGTGTCGTTCATCACGACGATTTAATTTATCTGTTCTACATTTCGAAGCTGTTCCCGAAGTTCAAGGAACATTCGCCAAAAGAAGTGGAAATGGTGGAGAAGCTGACGACGTTGTATGCCAATTTCGCTAAAACTGGGTAAAAAAAGCTCATTTTTCTCTAACCTTTCTGTAAAAAACAGCAAAATAAAATTGTGTGTTTTCAGCGATCCCACTCCTGTTAGTACTAGAAAACTGGATGGGGTAAAGTGGCAGCCGTACGATTTGAACGAAAGGAAATATTTAGATATCGGGAAGCAATTGGTGTTGAAAGAAAAACTATTAGAAGAAAGGTTTCAGGAATGGGAAAAATTGTATCCGATTGAAATGTATTTGCATAAGTAAAATGTGTTTAAGATTGTAAACAATTTGATGGAAATGATTGTGTATAATTTTTTTGGAAAATTGTTGCTTTTTTGGTATTTAAATGGAAAAGTAGCGAACTAAAAATAATAAATAAAAACTTTTGTTTTTTTAGAAGTTTTGTTTTTGTGTGAGATAAATATTAATATGTTTTAATAAATACTAACAGTATAATCGTTGACACAAATTAAAATATAAAACTAAATTGTTATTAGACTTTGTTTTAATAGGGAGGAGGAGTAGTGATGTCATGTTTTATATGTGTTCTTGACTTTATTGTATTATCTGGTTATAATGTTTTTACATATCGCTAAAGTGGATATAAAATATTTCCTTAGAATTCCGCCTAATTTATGATTTTATACAGTGTAATCAAAGAATACCCCAACTAGTTGGGGTATTCTTTGGTGTACTGGTCGGTTGAAAATTGTATTCAGGTTCAGCATTAGTTAACTATTTTGCTCTCCAATAAAACCAGTAAATAAACATTTTACCAACTACCACACTAAATCTTAATAGTATACAAACCATAACTAAAAATTGGGGCAATTTAAACAAACACAATCTTATTAGCTAAGATTTGTCTGCTTTCCAAGAATAATTGCTAAAATCCATTTAAAAGCGTCATACAGAAAGAGTTAGTTTACTAGGCTTCAAAGTAGAAAGAATGGCATGAAAACAACATATTTGTCCCGTTAAACATCCACTCTGTATCGTCGGAACCCAGCTCTCTCTAGACTGGTAGTTGTACAGCGCGAAAACAAGTGGGGTACGCACGCGAGTTGTTGACGGATTTTAATGGTCCGCTGTATTCTGTTGCGTGCAGGGGTCTCGGGATTATTTTTTGCGACAGTTTTTATATAAAGTCGGTGTCTAGTGCGGAGGCGAAGCGTCCAGATTTTTATTTGGGACTTTAGTATTAACTTTAGATATATCTTTGTTTCAATTAAATTTATTGTACTAACCCTTACTTTTTGGAAGTCCATCTTATTAAGAATAATAAAAAACTCTTCGTTTGAACGCAACTTACAAGTTTATTTGAAAAATTATGTTTTAAATTATAATGAGGGCCGTTTCGCTGAATAGCATCGTCAGATTCTGACGATGCTATTCATCTTGTCTTCCTAACTTAAACCCGCGGTCTGCCATAATATAACATTGAGTTGACAAAATACTGCACTCTTCAACTATCATTTTATCAGTTGTTCGTCCTTCAAAGCCATTTGATATGTAAGATATTAAGCCATCAAGGCTACAGGCGATACGATTTTTGGATTGAAGTTTCAAAGCAATCTATTATGCACTGTACTTTTTTGAAACTATAACAAAATAGTATAGGCAAGCAGTCCTGTGTTTCTGTAAGGGATTTCCACTGAATAAAATTTAAAAAAAAGGTTACAACTTTAGGATAAAGTTTAGAATAATAATGCATATTTTTTTCGTTGAAATGCAGAAGTCATTGGCTAACACTTTGTAACAGTAATCAAATTTCAGTTTCTTTAATATTATGTATACATCAATTTTTGATAAGTGACAGCCTGAGCAAATTAAGTCAACTGTAAACTTTGACTGAGGTGGAATACCTAGGTACAATTTGGAATTTCATTCAATAACATACATTGCATGTTTTTTAACATTTTCTTTTCAGTTCCATCTCAATCATATTTGAACTGGTTGACTCTTTTGACAAAATATTAAAGGAACTACTTGTAGATGAAGCTCAGAAATCTTAACTTTAGGGTTCAATTTTTTTTTGGATTTTTTTAGTTCCAAAATTGCACTGAGTAGACTTAGATTTTTGTTCTGTTTTAACATAAACTTGAATACATTTGTCTACTAGGTATTTTGCATCAGTCTCCATATCTACATCTATTGGTAATTTGCAATCTTCCATTCCTTGCATATTGTTACTATCATCATTCGTTTTTATAATTTCGTCAACATATTGACGTCGAACAAAGGGATTGTTCATATATGTCCTACAAGACTTTGTTGGTTTCAAAATGACACATTTTTGGCAGTCAAAGAGGTGAGGTTATATTCCAGGTTTAATTTTCACGTTAACGTTTCCTTTACTATAATTTTACAATACCAGTCTCTGATAATACTGATAATTTTCCATTTCCTGTTGTAGCTGAAACACAGCATACATTTTATAATGCACATTTTCAATTACTTTTACAATTATATAAAATAAGATTTTACAAAAAGTTTGGTTTCAACCTGAAAATGCATTTTTAGGTGCGTTATAATCATCTCTATATATCCTCACGTTTATAAATAAAAATGTAAAACTAATAATGAAATAAAAAGTTTAATTAATAAAAATTTTGTGGTAAAAAAATTAGATCCATAGTGGGATTTATACTTATATTTTAATTAGGTACATATTGAATTTATAGGTAAGCAGGGAAACCAAACTCCTTTGTACAAAGAACAAAATTTATAAGGGTCCGGCGTAGAATAGGGAGACACGAATTTCGCAAAAAAATATTAACACTAATAAGGGACTGCTTTCTTTAGTAAATTTTCGTAAAAAAATTTGCGGGTTATCCAGTATTTTCCGAGAAAAATGGAATCAAAAACTCAAATTTTGTAGGTTAAATACACAAAACATTCACTGATCAAGGTACGTTATGTCATGTAGATACCAGCGTTGCCACATCTCTAAATAAAACCTAAATATTAGGAAAATATTTTTTTACATAAAAAATATTGATAATAAAATATGAAATATAGAGAATATTACTAACCCAAACTAATCGGTTTTTTTTGCATATTTTGAAAGAAAACAAAGATAAACAAGCACGCAAAATTAAGTGACGGGTGGCGATGCTATCTTAATCCAACCTAACCTAATCTAAAATAACGTAACTCAATCTAACCTAACCTAACCAAACCAAACAAACCTAACCTAACCAAACTAAAGTTTACCTTACATAACCTAACCTAACTTAACCCAACCCAACCTAACCTAACCTAACCTAACCTAACCTAACCAAACCTAATCTAACCAGGCCTAACCTAACCCGAAGGTAAACTATCCTCGAAATGAAATCGGTTATGTAGTGTAGAGACAGATTCGCATAGAAGAAAATATCAAAAGCAGAACCTGACGATGCTAGTTTTTAGCGAAACAGCTGTCATTGCATTTAAAAACGTATTTTGCCAATAAATAGTAGAAATTTAGTTCAACCGTTTAGTTGTTTACTGTTCTTAGTAATATAGACTTCCACAAAGTAAAGGTTACTACAATCAATTTTATTAAATTTTTTTTCTTTAACCAACTCACCATTCCGGCGTCATTTTTGTTATGTATATTCACTACATCTAAAAAATTCTTAATTTCCATTTTAAATTCAAAAACAAATAAAAACAAGTAATTAATAGTCTAACCAACAATTGTGAAAAAATATGGCAATGTTGGAATGTTAACGTTAGACATCTTATATTAAATGTCAACGTCGAAACAGAATATTGTCATACAAATGATGGTAAATTTTTAGTTCCAAGGGAAGAAATAATTCTAAAAGTAAGGTTAATCAATAGTTTATTAAAATTTATTGCAATATAAATTAAATTAGCTTATAAAACTCAACTTTTTGCATATAATTTAAGTTAAAATATTATAAAAAGTAAGTTACTTTAATTTTCAAGTTATTAAATTTCGAAATTCGTGTCTCCCTATTGTTCACCGGAACCTTATAACATTGTGTAGGTACATTATAAGATATTTACTCACATTAAAGTGATCTTTACACACATATTTGTTTAATTTTGGTCCATGAAATACATATCGCGTTTCATTGCTCTTTTCCACTGAGTTCTCATTCTCAATTTGGGATTTTTCGGTAAACTAATAAATAGTTTTTATGGACATTTTAAGGATGTACTTGAACATTTTGGCAATTAACAGATGCACGGTTCTTCTTTTTAACTTCAGCAGTTCAAAAATTGCCGGAAGTGGCTGTCACCCGTTACGATATGTTGTAATACCTAAATGCAGATTTATGATGACATCATGTGCAAATTTTTTTTTTAATTCGATTATTTTTTTATTCTCTTTGATAATTATAATCTTGAAAAGAATTAAAAAATGACAAAAATAAAAAGAAATGTTTGCACATGATGACAAAAATCTGCTTTTTGTCACACTCTTTAATTAATTAGCAGGTCTGACAGCCACTTCCGGCAATATTTGAGCTGATGGACCATGATAATTTTAAAGAGAATAAAAAAATAAACAAATTATAAGAAAAAAAATGTACACATGATGAGGGCAAAATTTTACCTTCTGTCACACTCTCTAATTATGTTTGACAGCCACTTCCGGCAGCTTTTGAGCTCAGAGACCATGCTAATCTTAAAGAGGATTAAAAAATAAATAATTTAAAAGAAAAAAACATGTGCACATAACGACGGCAAAAATTTACTTTCTCTCACACTACTTATTTTTAATTAGGTCTGACAACCTTTTTCAACAAAATAAAGTTTGGCAGACCAAGTGCAATTTAAAGTTAATGAAATTTGCTAACTAACTGTTTGATTTAAAATGAATTTCCGCTTAAACGGCTTTTTGTAATTTATTTTTCTTAAAATAATTAGTTTAATTAAAAACAGTTTAGTTTAATTAAAAGCACGTCAAAAAATTAATTGTTGGACCAGTTCGTATTTTTATTTAATACTTTATTCTTAGAAATTTCAACCTAGGCAAAGTCCGCATGCCGGCCTACTTTAAGTCCGAAATTATTCGATATTTCAGACATTGCCTACACAGTAGTACGACAATCTTAGGTTTGCTAAATGTGTAGCAGGCAAATAAATAAACTGATATTCCGATTGCAGGTGGTCGAAACGAAACTTGTCGCTACGTGTTCACATATGATGGTGGGGGGCGACGTAACAACTGAATTCTCATTCTGGGTAAATTTCTTACACTTTGGTATAATTTTAGTTTAGTTTTGTTTATAATTGTGAGTTTTGATGTTGTTTTGTAAAATAAGTATAATTAAAAATTATCGTAATAGAGATTTGCTATTGTTAGAAAATTATACATTTTCTAAAAGTAGTAGGTTAAGTTTAGGTTAGGTTAGGTTCGATTAGGTTAGGTTAGGTTAGATACTTGTATAAAAATAAATAGTCTTAGCAAAACAGCAAAAATTAAAGACAAAAATATAAAAAATAAAATTGCGTTTCTAATAATTAGTTTATTAATGTTTTTCTTCTATCGCAAACTGGGCCTCGTACTCCTGCATAAAAAATAATTGACAGTATGATAGTAATGCGGCAGGTTGTTTCGTAGTTTGCCTACTACACATTTGGCAAACCTAAGACTGTCGTACTACAGTGTAGGCAATGTCCGTAATATCGAAATAATTTCGGACTTTGCTTAAAGTAGGCCGGCAATGCGGACTTTGTCTAGGTAAACCTAGGAATGACTGCAACACGTACTTTACTGGTAACATATATATAGTGTAGTCGCTTTAGACTAATTTTAAATATTGGCGCCAACCCCACTGAGGCCTCGATGGTTTCGGCGTTACAGCCACTTTCTGTTAAGAACTTTTATTTTGGTAAGATTAGAACAGGGAGGTTAAGGGAATTATTATGTGTCTTATGTATTAGGAAGGTTAGATTTTTTTACGGAAGATGAAATGTTGTGATTTATGATATGTGACCAGAGATCAATAAATATTATTACAAACAAGTGCCATCCAAGTTGTTTTATTATCGCAGACGCCTACAATAGTAAGATTTAAATGATCGACATTTTTATTTTTTTTCGTTAGTTCGTATTCGCTGTTATAATAGCGTAAAGATCAACATTTTAGCTTTGTCGCCACTTTTTCAAGCGGCGGGAAATTTTGAATATTGTCACTCGACTTCATTTGTCGCTCAAAACAAGTGACCAGCGACTGCATGAGGCCACACTTTAAATGTTAACGATTTTTATCTTTATAAATGCTTCACTGCGTCATCTATAAAGTCTAGAAGAAAATATAATTACATAAAACGGTAGTGACAAAATCAATCTAAAAATGTTTTTATTAATCAGCCACGTGTACACAATTGAACTAACAACCGGAAATGTATTAGCGACCATCTATAAACTGTTAGTCACAACTGAATAATGGATGAAACCTAAATTTGAAATCGGATTACACATAAATATTTACAGCTTTAATGACAGACGGCTGTTTAGTGTACCATCGGAAAATGAAATGTTTAATAAATTTTTTATATTACAGGGGGATTACTTTAAACAAATTTATTAGATATATTTAAGGTGTTAGAAAATGGTACAGAAGGAAATTAAAGAAACAAAATAATTTATAACAATTATTAATTTTGTATATAGGATATGGGGGGAAGTATCGGTGTAAAAGTAGAGACAAGTCGCAATCAAAATTAGTGATTTTTTCATGAAAATATCGGATTTAAGATCTGTTTTGTTTATCTAATTCAGCTTTTTTTTATAGAAATATTTTGCGACGGAATTAATAAAAACAATTTAATAAATAAACTTTTATTTCGTATTTTAGGTACAAACACGCTCGTTTAATCACAGACGTCGTTTAATGTTTCGTTAATCCAATATTATTAGCGATCTGTCGACACTTGAACGAAACTTCTTCTTGCACTAAACTGAAACACATCGCGACCACCACCAATCCGAAGAATATGTAAACGCAACACGCTAACAAATGTATCTGCGTATTAAAGTCCGTCGTCGGGGGTAAACTGTCGCCTATACCGATGGTGGACAATGCTATGAAACAAAAGTAGATGGCGTCCAAGAAACTCCTGCTTGTCGTGGAGGAAAAGGCGAAAGCGCCGCCACACACGTAGGCGACGAATATGACGAACACCAAAACTGCAGGCACTGACGGCGACGGCTGCTGCTCGACGGAGGATGTCGAAGTTTCGTTTTCATCCGATCGCCAAATCAAGGGGATTCTGGATGGTGTATCGTGGGTGCAACTGAAAAACAAAAAAAATAGTTTACAAGTTAACAAATCCTATAAATTTAGTAGCTAAAAAGTAATCTAATATTTTTAAAAACATTAAAAATAGAACTTTTTAACAAAACAAAAAATTGGTTTCGCTGGTTTAGCTGTTTCGCTAAAAACTAGCATCGTCAGATTGACATATTGAAGTTACATTTTGTTTTTTAGGTAGCTACCAGATGTTGATTAAGTAGTATTAAGGCTAGTGAATATTGTTCTTCACTTAATTTTACTTACTAACTATCACTGTTCATTATTGCCTTCGTTTTCTATTGCATTGTATTTTTACAGTATGATGATGGTCATATCAGATTGAAGCTAGTTTCAATAATTAAAACATTTTGAATTAAACATTTGTGGAATCGACTTTGTATTTATTTCCTTTGAATCTTTTTGGATGCTACATTAGAGATATCGAGGGTGTCAATACAATACCTCGTATCTGCAGAATAGCTATGTTCGAGGAGGTTAAAAAAATGAAATAGGTACAGTTTCTGTTAAAGAGAGGTATTTTTAATTTTAATTGATGGGGATACATTAAAAACAGTAGATATGAATTAATTAGACCAGCAGTCAATTGATTATAATAGATAAGATACGTGGTATTGCAAACTAAAAATTATCAGAATCCGTAGATACGAGGTATTGAATTGACACCCTCGATATATGGATTATCTACACGATTTATTTTGTATTTAATTCAGAATAAAATTTTATATACAGAGTAGGCCACAGAAAACAGTCCACCCCGATATTTGGCATCATTAGAAAGGCATTAGAAATACTTAAAGAACAACACATTTTAAAAATGCAACTTACTTACTTAATAAGGCGAAAATAATCCAAGTATGGAATTAAATAGTATGGATTTTGCCTGGGAAAAGAACAATCGGAATGCACTATTACTGGAAAACGATGAAATGGTTTGCTGGAGTCGGAAATACTTGAGAAGTATAAACTACTTTTTGATCAAGCCATTCAGGAAGTGACACCAGAGAACTGCTGAAAGCAGAGAACAGCAGACCAGCATGTGATAAAACAGGAGGAGAAAATGTAGCATCTGGATAACCTCGTCGATCAGGTGGTTGACTGTTTAATTATAACCCCAGTGTATGATGACAGTTCTTCAGATGACGAATAATGTAATGATCTACAATAATTTAAATCTAGTGTAAATATTTTTTTTTCATACTGTACACTTGTACTTTACAGTACTCTTCAATTTTCCCAATGTTGTTTGAAATAATAAGTGAATCAACATAAACTAAACTTTTATTCTATTTTTGAAAATTGACATTAATTGTACAAATGCTGTTGCCAGCAATATGTATTAATGGAGTTGTTGATGCATTTACAGTGTTTTCTGGAATCGCGGAAGAAGTGTGGCTGTGATGTAGCACTTCAACAAAAGTTTCGCCCCTTTGGATCATTCTTGCAATCTTGTTTTTGCCTTCAATCGATTCTTCTATAAAATTTTCTGCAACTGAAAAACTCTTCCATCCACAGTGCTGTTTTAGAACTATAAGATTAGCTCCAGCATTGCCCAACAACGTTGAGAATGTCCTCCTGAAGCAATGACATGTATACTTTTCTGGTTGGTCTAGTTTTAAGAACTCAGCTATTTTCTTAGGTGATCCGCCAACAGTATGTATACCAGCTCTTTGAGACAGACATTTTCCTTGTCTATAACCCACCAAAAGAGCTTTCAGGCAGACGTGTTGCCGTAAATTCATGTATTTTCTAAACACATCCAAATAGTGAACCTCATCACTGTTAATCACAATGAAACCTCGTCGAATATGCGTTTTTGTCTAGTTAATCTTAACTACTAGCTGAGTACCCATATCCTCCATATACTAACTTCTAAATTATAGATATCTTCCCTTCGGCAACCTCCAGCAACTTCAAGTAATGCTATCACTTTGAGTAATAGATATTCTTTATCTGGAGCGTCCCTCATGAAGCTTTCAATGATCAAATATGTCATTTCAGTTTCATATTTGATTGCGTTTAAATCCAAAGGCAGTATCAAAAAAATATAGTACGATACACGTCCGTGAAGTGACTATTACGGTACTCGATTAGATACGAGGGTTGTCTGAAAAGTTTCCGACCTAACAAAGATACTAGACATTTTTTCTTCAAATTAATTTTTATTTTTCTACATAATCTCCTTGTAAGTCTATACACTTCTCCCAGCGATGCTCCCATCTCTTCAACCCGTCCAAATAGTACTAGATCTGGTGAGTAAGGAGGGTGGTCAAGCAGTTCAAACCTTAATTCGTGAATTTTCGCCATGGCAACCGCTGAGGTGTGAGACCGAGAAACAAAATTCTTTTTTTCTGCAAATGTGGCCGTTTTCCGCAATTTCTGCCTTCAGCTTGTCAAGTAATGATGCGTAGTATGCTCCTGTAATGGTTGTTTTGACTGTGTTTTTGTTTCTGGAGTATAATGGTGTATCCAAGTATCATCTACAGTAATTAATCAGCGCCAAAACTCTGATTTATTGCGCCTAAACTGCGCCAACAGAGAGTTGGAAATGTTCATTCGAACATATGTTTGGTACAAAGTGAGCAAACGTGGCACCCAACGCGCGGACAGCTTTCTCATGCCTAAATCTTGATTCAATATGTGACAAACACGTTCTTTGGACATGTTTATAGCCTCTGCTATCTCTCTAATTTTAATTCGACGGTTGTCTAGCACCATTTGGTAAACTTGAGTGGTTGCAGTTTTTGGACTGCAACCAAAATTTCACGGTGGTAAATGATGGTGCAGAGTCCCCGTACACAGCGTCCAACTCTTCTTTCATTTGCGTAGGCGTATTGCCTTTCAAACACAAATATTTAATGACAGCTCGATACTCGATTTTTTCCATTTTCATAAAAACACTCACATCGACTCACTCAAATGATTGTCAAACAACAACTGCGCGTCCAAAATGGCTGAAATTTTAGTGGGTACCTTTCAAAGCATGCGCAAACACATTCCCCAACTTTTGTTTACGAGTGCTGCCATCTTCATGTTGAGGTCGGAAACTTTTCAGATAACCCTTCGTCGCCTGGTCCTTAAACATTTATCTCGTACCGTAATAAGTCACTTAACGGAATTGTAACATTGATAACTATTTATATTTTTTATAAAACTGTTATGCATTATGTCTATAATAAAACTGTATTTCTTGTAATATTATTTTTATAGACGTATTTTATTTTTTCAATTACTCCAACTGCGCGCTTTTGGCGCAGTTTTAATCGGTGGTTAAGAATAGGCTAAAGTCATTATGTCCATAAGTTGATATTACCTCCAATCTATGAAACGAAATAATTATGCAATAAAAACTATGGAAGTGCCAAAATTTAATGACGGTTTGCCCTGTAGTCCTTTTTTAATACCCAATGATATTTTATTACTCTATACTTTTGAAACAGAGTACAATTCTAATTAAATTTAGAATAACACTTTTATTTTAAAACTCAAACTGAGAGTGTAGAAATATAGAACGATTAGAACAATAAAATTATTAACAAGTATTTAATTTTTCGTACTTACGTAACTTGATCATTGTCGTCTGTATCTTCAGCTTCCTCTAAATCCGAAGACGCTGCGATTCCGACTATTGACGAATTAACGGAATTCCTCATCGGTACACATTGATGGGAATGAGTTGGACAAACCGGAATAGTACCTTCTACAGCTAAAGTTTGTCGCACAGTACCTTGCCGACAACGCCCTCTAGTATGACTGGATCTAACTGTCGCTAATAGAGAACGTTTAGGTATTTCGGATTGATCGATGATGTATTGAGTGTGATGATTCGATCTGAAGTTAACATGATTCGGAGTATTGTGAACCGAAGAAGTTTGGATTGATGCTGAGTCTATAAATAAATAGAATTTTTTTGGGGAAAAAATACGTAGTGATAAAAAGAGAGATAAACGTACCTTCGTGCGATTTGCAATAATGTTTCGCCGATGGACTGGACGGTGCTTTGTGATAGCCGACCGAAGGATTCTTCACCATACTGTCATTGCTTTGACAACAAAGCTTCGAATAACTTTTTCTAGCGCCAGACGCTAGAAGACTACCGAAGGCAGACAGTAACACCAGCATCAAAGGGACTCCGATAACTGCATATATCATCGTCGCTAGTTTACCCAAAGTGGTTTTAGGGGACAATTTTCCATAACCTATAAAACAGTTATAATGAACCAGAAATATGATCCAGTTGATTGTTTCGTTTGAGAAACAATGGACGATATAAAGTAGGTACTATTTATAATTAATAAATTAGAAAAAAATTTGCTTGCACTCTACGGGGTCTAGAAACATTAAACTATTTCCAAACCAGTCTTGGCCGTTTTATATAGAAAAAACAACTACTTCCTGGGCTATATGCCTCACCGGACATTTCAATACGAAACGTGATGGCGATACTTAAGACCATCTCTGTCGTTATTCAAATGAAAGGGAAGTCATACTACTTGCAGACTGTTTTCGACATTATTGTGTCGTCATCAGTACAAAGTGACTACTTCTCATCCCGCAGAGCAGGATGCATCACCTATGTCGAGAGTACACGATAACATGCCCAGTATTTTGAAATTTATTTTCATTGTTTGTCTTCGAACAGCGGTTTTATCGCTTTTAAGTGTAAAGGACCATTCTTACCCCTTTAATCTTTTCTACCTATCTACTTTTTTAAAATCCCTAAATCATCTATAAGCAGATAATACTCAAAGTTATTATAGTTTTTCATCTGTTAAGGCTGAAAATGCTAACTGACTAATATTAAATCAAATGAAAAACCTCAAAGTCTATGTCACAGAATTTTATTGATTATAATGGACAATCAATATTCGAGACTAGTTTCGGCCAAATATTTAGGCCACCATCAGGCTATAAAAAATAGTTATGTCTAATAGTGCAAATTAAATAAGAAATAACATACCTTAGGGTAAAAATAAATAAAATAAAGACAAATATAAAGTTGACACAATTAACTTAAAGCACTCGAATAACATTGGGAAGCATTGTTAAAGGGGTAAGAGAAAAATAAACATTTTTGAAAAACCGAGAGATTAAATTCAAATAAAAGTATGTGTAATCCTTTAAAAACTTAAAATAATATTAAAAATCAATAAAAATAGGGGTAATCCTCTAGAACATTTGTCAAACTGTTAAAACAAAATTAAACTTATAAAGTTAAAATGTATAATTAGAACAGCAGAGGACAAGAATAATAAGTTACAAGAAGAAGAAGAGAAGGTTTGTGAGGTTATGTTGACAATAACAATTGAGATTAATTTAAAAATTATGATAAACAACTTAGTAAAATATACGATGATAACTAGTCACATAAGAAAGAAAACAAAAACAATTATTAAAGAAAGTGAACAACATAAAATAAATAAAGGAAATATGAAACAGAAAGTATGTTTGAATGAACAGCTGAGACCAAAAGATTCTTATATATGTCTTAGTCTTCCCTTTTAATGATTTGTGTTTGTAACAGATTTTACTTTGTCTTTCCTTTATTTATTTTATGTTGTCCACTTTCTTTAATAATTGTTTTTGTTTTCTTTCTAGTGTGACTAATTATCTTCGTATATTTTACTATGTTGTTTATCATCATTTTCATATCTTAATTGTTATTGTCAACATCATACAAACCTTCCCTCTTCTTATTGTAACTTATTCTTCTTGTCCTCTGTTATAGTTGTACTTCAATTTTTATATCTCTAGGTCTATGTTCAGTTCAACCCACCCCCTTCTTTTTTAAATATATAAAAAGTTAATTAGCTATGGACCACATCCTTTATTTATTTTATTCAATGTTAATTGTCGCTACATTTTAACTTTATAAGTTTGATTTAGTTTATAAACAGTTTGACAAATTTTCATATTTTTATTGATTTTAAATTTAGTTTTTAAAGAATTATATATACTTTTATTTAATTTTAATCTGTAGGTATTTAAAGTGTTTATATTACACTTGTTCATGGTTCATGTTACACATACAAATCATTGAAAGGGGATACTAAGAAATATATAAGGGTCTTTGGGTCTCAACTGTTCTTTCAAACATACTTTGTTCATGTTTTACCTGTTTTTATTTACCCCTTTAACAATGCTTCCAATTGTGATTGGAGTGCTTTGTGTTAATTTTATCTACTTGTTTTTATTTTTACACTAAGGTATGTTCTTTCTTTTTTAATTTGCACTATTAAACATAACAATTTTTTTATAGCCTAATGATGGCCTCAATGGCCGAAACTAATCTCGAATATTGTTTGTACATCATAATTATTAAAATTCTATGACATAGACGTTGGGATTTTTTATTCAGTTCTTCCCATCAGTAATATTTGAGATATGGATGGTATACTTCATTTGATTAACATTATTTAGATGCATTTATAGAGCCTGCAAGAGATCTTGATTATTAAACCCGCCCTCCTTGGGTCTACCACCAGAAGCTTGTATGGAGCGGTGTGTCTGTGCACTCAGGTGGGAAGCTGCAATATGCTTACACTTGATGGGATCTGAACCCGTCCTTGGAATCGCAAATACACAGCAAATTATTATAAAGAAAGCATTTGAATATCGCGATGTTAAATCAAATTTAACAGCGCAGTTAAAAATCGCATTCTAAACAATATTACATTGCAGCTAACTTCACTTTTATTGTGTTGGTTAATATAAATTGATGACTTTTTAGGTTATCGTTATATTTATTGAAAGATATTTATTATTATTAGCTTTATATATTTGTTTTTATTATTATGGAATGATATTGTTCATTTTGATTTACTTCTTGAAAATTTACAATTGTATCACAAACACAGTTTGACAGTTTCAACACTCCTAACGTCGAATGTTTTGGTTGGTGTTATTTTAACGGCGAAAATGTTAAAATACATCGATGTAAATTACAGTAAGAGCGTACAGAATAACATTTTAATAACATCTCTCGACCTTGAAAGTTTACAGCGCCGTTACCGCTAACATTTTTGTATAGAATAAGCCCATAAGCTAGCAATTTTATTTTATGGACCAGGTTAAAAAAGGGAGATTCAGGACAAATAATTCAAATCCTTAGATCAATCCATCCAAGATTAATAATCTCACCTCCAAGGATAAGACTAAACAAAATTACTTGTTTAGAACTACAAGCAAAAGGTTGCAATTAAACCATACTATTCCGTGTACAGAACTGTCCAAAGGAAACAGAAGAGGAGATAATTAAAACTATCAAGGAAGAAAGAATAATCAAGACCATGGATGGAGAACGTTTTAATTGAAGGCACAGTATAGTTTTGGAAGCAGATTCTAAAGCAAAAATAAAAAAATTATTAACAGAGGAGTTTACTCACCAACAGTAGTGAGAAGTGTCACCGAATACAGAAGAGCTTCTCCGAAATTCCAATGTGGAACATCCGCATTTAGAGGATCCGTCAATCTTTTAGATTCCACTACAGCCCTTTCGAATCTTCTTAGTTGTTCTGTGACTAATTTAGTCCAGTTCTTTTCGTATAAAACGTTCAAACGTTCTGTAAATAAAAAAAAACATAATTAATACGCAACAATTTTACTGCTAATTTATCCTGGTTTAACACGAGCTTTTTAATGTTCATATAAATTTTCTGGGTTTATTTATCCCGCAGGTAATCAGGGGATTTTGTATACGAATTCAAAAGTATAATTCCTCTAATTACCGCTAGAATATCCAATTTAAACTTGGAGCGAGATTAATATTCTTGGAACGACTCTGGCAGGATGACTCTTTAGCCAAAAGCAAATCCGCAAACAAGAATTCGCGTACACAAACATATAAATATGTACAAGGGGACCTGTTGAACGGTTTTCCCAAAATTATTCTTGCCTTTCTGACGACTCGTAAGCCATCTTGGGGCTGTTAGATTCCCGAGGGAATATTTAAAAAGTTGCCAAGACGAAGGAATGATATACGACTGCGAAAGACAGGAATATTTGCAGATAATTTTAATTTTGTCCAAGCTTCAGGTTTACAGACACTTACTTTTTGTTAAAACAATTATCTTGTTAATCTAATATATTATAATGAATAAAAATTAAAAAATAAAGAACATTCAACGGGTTGTATTACAACAATTTACGGTCAGTATTATGAATTTTTTACAAACATTAGTTTATTTAGACTATTCCCTACTGAACAACTATACTAAAAAATTCAAAGGTCGGCACAAAAAGCTTCATTTTCTTTTATCCCTTTAATCGTTGCAAGGGCTATAATTTTTAAATTATAAAATACGTTCTACTGTAGATTTTAGGGCGGATAACGGAAGTTGTTTTATCAAGGACTTGGCAAAACTCGTGTGAATTTTACGACTATAGAAACATTAAGAGCATTAGCGGGAAACTAACTGAAAAGAGGAGAATTTAAAATCGCCAAAGTCTAGCAACAAGTGTTCCGATATTGAGGTAAAACTTTGTTAAGTTTAACTTTAACTTTTACCAAGAGATTGCAAGTTTTGGATCCTTAATATTCCTAGCCGAATTAGCTAAGAAATTTTTATCCATAATTTAACTAAAAAATCCCGAAAATTATTGGCATTATTAAATTATCATTAAACTTATCATAGACAAAAACATGAAAATCCCGTTAAAGTTCTCTAAAATAAATAAACACCATTAAACACATTCCTTAACCATTGATGGAAAATTTTAAAATTCCTAAAATGAACAATTTTATTTCTGGTCGACTCTCTCGTCTTGATATGGCCGACTGGAATTTGTTGTGCTGCTATGTCTGCTCTCCATTTAAAGTAAGAGATTTGTGATTGTTATAAATCATCTATAGTATTTGTTGATTACATTTGCATAAATATTGTGACCTCATTAACATTTTTGGAATTATAACCATCTAAATTATACAACTCATTTTATGGAATTGAACTATTTCATTCTGTTAAAGCTCAATACGGGACAACGCCGCACGGCTTGTCTGAATGATACCACGCGCAGAAGCGGTTATACTATGAAATTTGATACAGCCTCTTTAATTATTTCAAACATTGTTGGCGAAGAGGCGAAGCAAGTGCAACGCGATTTTGGAGTTATATTGGTGTTTCTTGGCGAAATTATAGATAGGTAATATTAAGTAAAATTAGGTGAAAATGTGTAAAAAACAGAACTATTTAGCCTCCAATATTTCTTTTCCACAATATGTAATATTTTTATAACTTTTAATTTCTTTAGTTTGTTTAGGAAATATTAGTTGTAGTGACACTTTCTGTTCTTTCTTATTAATTAATTTATTTATTAAATGCATTGGATAGCCATTAGACGTAGCTATTTGTTTTATGATACTAAATTCTTTATCAAAGTTAATTTTGTCCATTGGAATTGAAAATGCTCTATGCGTTATAGGATGATTTGAATTATATGGTTTGGTTACATCTGTTTGTGTTGGTTTTCTGTATATTGAATAATTTAGTAAATTATTAACTTTTTTAATTTTTAAATCTAGAAAATTAATTGAATTATTTTCTTCGACTTCTAATGTAAAATTAATTTTAGGATGCAAGGTATTTATATAAATAAAATTGGTGGGAAAAATCGTAGTCGCTCTATGATATCTAAACGGAAACCAACGAAGTTGTACGTGGAATCTCCGACTTTTGAATAATATCGTTGTTGATGGACGTTTGGTTTCTTGTGTGATATAGTTATTCCTCCCAATCAATTTATGGATAAAGTTTAGTGTTCGTTGAGATATAGTTCTTTTAATTTTATTATAAATAGTAAGTACACTTAATTTCTCCTTTTTTCTACACCAAAAATGTTTTTAATTACACTTTTTGATTACTTTATTAATAATTTTAAACTTATGTTCTTAATGTCATTATTAATTTAGCACTTTGTTTTTATTACTTTTAAAACTGTTTATTGTTCACTCTGTTCAAACTAAATTCAATGATACAGTGACTGTTTGCAATGATCTCTCAAGGTATACTGACTGATCTTCTATGGCTAACTTCCAATTATATACTCCCCAACGAAGTCCTTTAATAGGTTTCTAACCTTCCAGAAATTTCTTGTAGGTTCTAAGAATTATTAATGTCCTAGAACTCTATATGCATCTCTCCCACTCCTATACACCACTAGACATTCTTCCTTCGTCTACTGTGGATTTTTTTAGAGCACATATAGTACAAATATATCTGTCTACCAATGATATACTGACTGCTTACTCTTTTTATACACTTCTAAGCTTCTAGAGGATTCTTGGAGGTACTAGAAATTAATCATGTCTAGAACACTATCTGCATCTTTGTCTTCCCTATATACAAATAGACATACTAATTCTATTCACTGTGGAACTTTCTAGAACACAATCAGTATAAATATATCTGTCTACTTTTTTCAGATTACATAATTCATTTCTAGAAATTTCTGGTAAGTTTAAGTAACTTGTTTATGTAAAAAATATAATATTGATAAATTACACAAAATATATTATTTCTATGGAACTAAATTATAATTTAAAAAATTTTCTATGATCAGTTAACATCAATTACTTAAAAATATATTGATGAAATCAATTTTAAACTATTCTACATCATTTATATCACTAAAGTCATTTATTATCCCTAATATTATGGTAAAAGTAGCTTTTGTATTGAAATTGATCTATTCATTATTTACAATTGAAATTATTTCACTGTTTTTACAAATTATTACCGATACAATTTAGTGACCGTGTAGGTTAAAATATATAATAACAGTTATTAGATTGAGATAGTATAAAACAGGGATGGCCAACCCGTGGCACGATTGAGTCCTATCAGTGACACGCGTAGCGTTTTGGATTAAAAAACTTTCAAAAAAATTAAAACTTGAAAAACAAAAAATAATAAGAAGAAACTTGGTAGGTTTACGGAAGTTACGATAGATGCGGCATCATTGCATCCTCTGGCGAGCGATATTGCTGCGATTGCTGCACGTGATCCTAACTGTCGTAATAATGTGCAATAGGACTGCGTTACCCTTGCTTAGTTTATTTTAAACTGCCCCGTTGTATGTGCACATTTTTTCATCGCGCATTGTTTCTTTACAATTTTAAAAGTATTTGTTCGATATGTCCACGAGTAAGCCTTCGACTTCAAAACGAAAATACGAAGATGATATTGCAATTCGCGATTTTCAACCTGCTTGGGAAGAACAATTTTTTAAGGATAAAAAAAAACTCTTCGTTTTAACAAAACTTCCAATATTTATTTAAAAATTGCTTTTTTAAAAGACTCAATGACAGCTGTTTCGCTATGAAGCATCGTCAGATTGACATTTAAGTTACATTTTGTTTGTTTGTAGCTAGGTACCTGATGTTTAGGTAGTATTAAGGCTAGACCAAGTATAGAAGTAATAAGACATAACAATATTAAAGCCTAGATGTTATTAGCCCTAAGGGATTATCCTGGATGTATTTCCCTCTAAGATCAGTATAACTGTGCAATGATATAGAAAAACCAGAAAAAAACTATATCATGCTGATCTTTACAATAACTTAATATATTTGTGTTACAATTACGTCTTATCTATGTATAATATGGACTTCCAAAAAGTAAGGGTTAGTACAATCAATTTAAGAACAATTTTTATTTACTAATCGTAATACTTCAAAGCCTGTTTGTTTGATATGTGGATTGTTTGTAGCAGTTCTGAAAAAATTTAACCTGAAACGACATTATAAACAACTGCATAAGGACTTCAGCAACAAATATCCTATTGGTTCACATTTGCGAGCCGACTTTATTGAAAAAAAAAGAAAACCCTAGCCAGCCAACAGTCACTGTTTCAGAAGAGAAGTGATGAAATGGAAACTATGGTTAAAACATCATATGAACTTTCTCTGCTGTTAGCCCGGAAGAAAAAAGCCTACTCTGATGGAGAGGAGATAATTAAAAATAGTCTGGCAATATTTGCTAAAAATGTGGGAGATGTAAAGATCAAAAATATGGTCGATAATATTGCATTATCCCGAAATACAGTCATGCGCCGTATAGATGATATGGGCCAGGATGTTGTTTCCCAAATTATAAGTGGATTACAATCCTGCAAATTCTTTTCTTTAGCGTTGGATGAAAGTTGTGACAACACAGAAAATGCGCAGTTAAGCATTTTTGTCCGTTATACCAATGATAATTTTGAAAATGCCGAAGAGCTTCTGGATTTGCGCCAACTAGTCGCAACAACAGGAGAGGACATTTTTCAACAGCTTAAAAACGTAATCGAAGTCAACAAAGTTGAATGGTCAAAATTAAATAGTGTTTGTACAGATGGAGCTCCTTGCATGGTTGGTAGGCTAAAGGGGTTTGTTACATTACTGGAAAACTATTTGGGAAGAAAAGTTTTTAAGTACCATTGTATTATTCACCAGGAAGCTCTTTGTGACAAGGCCCTAAACATGTCATCTATTGTTGACCTTGTAACACGCTGCATTAACAAAATACGAGCTCGGGCATTGAATCGACGACAATTTCGAGAACTGTTCGCGGAAGAAACGGAGCAAGATGGAGAGTTACTTCTCCATTGCAGTGTGCGCTGGCTCTCCAAAGGAAATACACTCGAAAGGTTTTGGAACTTGAAGGAGTGCGTCTTAAAATATTTGCAAGAAAACAATGAACTATCCAGTGAGTGCTCGTTACTTAATAATAAAGATTGGCTTTGGGATTTAGCTTTTCTCACTGATATTATGAGACATTTAAATCTATTAAATTTAAGATTACAGGGAAAAATTGTATTTTTCCTACTCTACTTGGTCATATATCTTTTTTTGTGAATAAACTTATGCTTTTTTGTAATGATTTTGGAGAACAGAGATTGACACATTTCACATTAATGCAGGAATTAGCCAACAAGGTCAGTAGAACTCCAAATTATGACAGATTTAAAAACCTTATATCTATTTTGCTAGGTTCATTCAATACCCGGTTTGAAGATTTTCAAAAAGACAAAATGAATGTTGACCTTTTCATAAATCCTTTTTCTATTTCTCTGCAAGATATCAATTGTTACTCAGCTGAAATACAGATCGAAATTATTGATTTACAGAACCACACTATACTAAAAACCAAATATAGGGAAATTATTTCAACTGTTACTGATCCCAATTATATTGAATTTTGGAAATTTGTACCAGCAAACAATTTGCGTAATTTACATGAGTTAGCTCTGAGATATTGTTGTAGATTTGGTTCAACGTACGTTTGTGAGCAAATGTTCTCTATTATGAACATAATAAAATATCGGTCACGATTAACTGACATGCATTTAAAAATCTAATTCTGTTGGCTAGTTCCGAAATTAATCCCAATATAGATGAATTAATTAAAACAATACAAGTTCAAATACCACATTAAATAAGTAACTGTTTAATAATTTGAATTTTAGATAATAAGAAAATATTTAAGTTTTTTTGTTTAACGTTTTTATTTTTTTTAATTAACAATAAAGTAAGTTTGTTGTTATGTTTTACTTATTACGTTTTTTTTAAACCTCCACTATCTTGACTAAACGGAAAAGGTGTAATTTACATAAGAAATACATATTGTACCGTATATTATTAATATACAGTATCCATATTAGTATGTCGAAAAATTTTAGTGGCACGCCAAATTTTTTTTGTTCTCATATTGGCACTCGACTTAAAAAGGTTGGTCACCCCTGGTATAAAACAACTTTTGTTGATATTTTTTATTTCAATATATAAAATTTTTATTATATTTCATCATGAAGCTATAGGTAATGTCAATTATATTATCGCTCGTAGACCGCAGCCGGCTTTATATTTCCTATTACATGAACAAGTAAATGGATGTAGTATTATGAATTGTAATGAAACGAACAGTAAAAAAACTTAATGTTAAATATTTTAAATTTCATAAACGAAATATTATATACATTTAGATGCTAATAATAATAGTAATAGTTTTATTGTTCCAATGTAATAAATGATATCAGCAATAATAACCTTAAAATACTACAAAAATAATATTAACCATAATTCGTTTCAATACAAACAAAATTTAATGGAAACAGCATTTATAAAATATATACAAATTAATGTTAAATTAACATAATTATAAAGGGTTGGATTATTCTATTCAGTTTCATTTATTAATTATAAAAGATCGAATTTTCATCGCTTCGCTTATAAAACGATAAAGGTGATAAAGTTATTAAGTCATTTGATATTGGATGTTTTCCAATTACGGTACAAGAGAACATTATGCGGTATAATGCTCACATTGAGCACCAAGACTAAAGCTTTTTTGAGGTGACACTTTTCATAATCGTCTATGGATATTTTTCAATTGAAATTAATTATTAAAAATAATAAAAAACTCTTTGTTTGAACGCAACTTCCAAGTTTATTTGAAAAATTATGTTTTAAATTATAATGACGGCCGTTTCGCTGAATAGCATCGTCAGATTGACATTTAAGTTACATTTTGTTTGTTTGTAGCTAGGTACCTGATGTTGTTTAGGTAGTATTAAGGCTAGACCAAGTATGGAAGTAATAAGAAATAACAATATTATAGCCTATATGTTATTAGCCCTAAGGGATTATCCTGGATATACTTCCCTCTAAGATCAGTGCAATAAATTTAATAAAAATGAAATTAATTATGTTTAATTACATGCGGACACAAGAACTTATATGTACCAACGCATTTTATCGTTATATTTTGAAACTAATCTTTTCCAATATTGCTTACATAATGCGACATTAAAGCTCACAGTGCTTTGGAAGTTAGAAAACACACATTAATAGCGAGTAAAAGTCAACTGTAATAGTAACCTCGGGGTTTAATATACGCATTTTTAAAGCTCTTGACCATTGAACATTGTAAAATGATATTGTAACACACTTGGGGTACTAAATAGTTTATTCGCAGAAACACAGGAATACAGCGGTACTATTTATTTTTTCCACTAACTATTCTGTAAACTTTCGCGATTTACCTAACCTCAAGTTGACTTGAATTGACTTTCTACATATTTTTTTTTTCGATTTTCATCCTTTTATCGAACTACAACGTTCTCGTAAATTATAGAACGTTCTAGTAGCCTCCAGAAGTTAAACCACATAACCGAAAGGGAACAGACCAAGTCAGAGGGAAAGAAGAATCTGTTGTTGTTTCTTGTTCTGTGGCTGAAAAATCATATTTTATCTACGAATAAATAATAGAAAGGAAGGAACGTTGTCATATTTTAATCTAGCAAATAATCACGACGGAAGTCGGCCATATTGAAGAACCAAATATGACTCATTCGAATCGTGACATTTGACATGTATAGTTTTTTCATGCTGTTTTATATATTATTTTCTGATTTAAGTAGTTAACCCAACTCTTGAATGGGAATTACTTTTCATCTGTAGGGTTCTATTTATCTGAATTATTAAAAATTAACAAAATATTTAAATGACAACCACATTGTTATTATAGACGTTCCTTTATTTTTTATATAGACCAACTAAGTCAACTATTTATAATTACCTGTTTAGAAGTTTTTAATCTAAATTTATATTCCTACAACTTTATGACAATGTATATTACTGTACAGATAATTACAAGCGGAAAACAGTTATTTTTCTTAATAATTAATACGAGACATAAGTTTATAATACCCTGTGTGTGACACCACTGGTAACCGGAAACTTCAAGTCAGCCATATGCAAGAACCATTGCGGACATCGTCAAATCGTATTATACTCCTTCCTTTTCATTATTTATTCGTAGTATTTTATAATAAACAGCCATATAACATGTCGTTGTCAATTGTAGTTGTTAAAAAGTTCCATGTTTAACCGGTTATGTTTTTGTTCTATACACACAGTTCCAAAAAATGTTAAATGTAGTTGCTTTCATATAAACAAACAAAATTTAGGTAGTACACTAACAACTACCCCACAAAACAGACAACTCCTCGGACAATTTTCACTAAGGAGTGTAGAAGGAAGGAGCACCAACTTGTTTAGAAATAATGTCGAAAAACTGTCTAGCGGTAAGCAGCAAATAGTAGATGGCGCGAGTGTAGCAGAAGGTAAAAACACAACGTGAAGTCAGTAACACTCCATAGTGAATTGAGCTGGGTTGAAAACTTTAATATTTTTAATTGTTAATAATATTATTATTTATTACACAAAAGCTACTTCAAGTAATAATAGGAAATCATCCAGAAAAAAGTTTACGCAATATCATTCTATTTCAGGATAATTATCGGCTTTAAATTGCCAAAGTCGTAACAAATAATCTAGCACGAAAGCCATGGAGGATGTACTCTATACTCTTTTTATTTTCGAATTTACTAACTTTAAAGTGGAAGAATCATCAAATAAAAAACATAATTAGGTTAATTTTGCAGTTGGTGAACGCTTAAAGAGTCTAAAATCAAACCGATGGGAATTTTATTTACCCAGTAAGAGTTAATGTTCCACCATTAACAACATAATCCCTTCCTATTTATCACCAACATTCTTCGTTTAACCTACACCTTTTTTTCGGAGGACTCCAAACTCCTTGAAGCGAACCGCAGTCGTTCGTCATGTCCGTTTCTTTATTTAGAGCCATAAACTCTCATTTGGGGATAACCGGTAGTTAATTTGTATCTATCCCGGTATATACTTGTCAAATACCGCCGGGATCTTTGTCTTGGGACTTTCAGATGGCGCGTTCACCGAAAACCGCTCTACTAGATGAAATTGATTGAGAACGGCCCCATTTATTTATGTTCTGTTTACTTCTCGAACTTGTATCCGAAATCATTTGTTAACGTCCACAGAAATTTAAGGAATGTCGATATATTTATTGGCCCAACTAAAGCACGATTCGGGTTTTAGCAGAGGATTTTCCAGTTTTCCGATGTAGATAAGTTTCTAAGAATCCGCTTAAGCTTACGAACAGATTGCAGAGGAATTGGGGAAAAATTCATTATTTTTTAAACAATTTATCGTGGTCGTAGTTCGGTCACTGCCAAATACCGCGAACTTCGTCCAAAATCAGTTGTTGTGCCACAAAACCACTAAAAACTGCATGTCATCACAATCTGTCTAATCTTCTTTTTATTATGACTCCCTTAAGTAAATCCCAAAGACTAAAAGTTTTAATTTTTATACAACTTCTTCGGAACTTGTTCGGATTTTCTTTCTCGACCTGGTGGTAGATTGTGTATATACGACCTGTTTGTTGGTGCTCTTTTGGTGAATTTTTTTTTCTCCATGGAAGTATTTAGGGAATGAATTTGAGCCCACTTGTTGTAGCTGTAGAGAATCACTTTTGCTGTTCTTGTTTCTTTCTCTAACATTCATTTTTAAAAATTTGGGATTACTGACTGTTAAATTTAAGTAGAATCTCCAGAAAGTAACAAAAATAGTTAAAACAAATAAAAATCAGGCGAACCATATAACTTTAATTACATACAAACAAGTTAGATTAAATAGTGGTAAAACCGATATGTTATCCCAGTGACTGCGCCAAATTATTATAGATGTGAATTTAACTTCTGTAAAATACAATTATCAAATAAAATTAAAGAATTTTAAGGACGTTTTCTGTTTATTTGAAGAAATGCAACTTTAATTTATTATCCAGACCAAAGTCGTTTAAACGTGAACTACGAACCAACTATTTCACTTAATAGTGTCTTATATCAGGTCCAAGTGTCCTAATTTCGTGTATGTATCAGTGATGCGTACATCACAAACGAGGTTTTGTTAATGGAAACACCACAGTAGGTTGTTTATGACAGTTTGATATCCAGAATGCTCCCATGTCGATGGATATTATCGTAATTACCCATCGAACGAGAAGGGATGTTGTTGATGATGATGATACCACAAATTCCGATATATACGTGCGAATAGTAGCGCGGATATGTTTGTATGTATGAGACAAGTAATGAGAATGAAAGAAGTAAGAAGTAAATTCAATTAAATGATTTTTTAAAGGTCTAAGTAAAACTTACCTCAATGATTTATAATAAAAGGATATCTAAATAAGTTTCATCGAATCATCAGTTACTTTTTCTTTAGTACATCTAAGGTTTTCAATATTATACTTTTCAATTATAAACATTCAAATAAACAGAGAATGTACTTTACAAACTTATCTTGGACAGGATCCATAGGTGGTTATTTAATCATAATCAAATATTTCCAATGCATAATAAGTCCAAATTCATATAACAATTCACCATTGACCTAGTTTTCTTTTCAAAATCAAATTTTAATCTGAAACAATAAAAAAGGAAATAAAAATTAAAAATATTAATGGTTTTCATATGTTTAATAAATAAACATGTAATTTTATGTAGTTAAGTATTTAAATTAGTATTATAAAAAGGAAGTACTTATAAAAGTATAAGGAGACCAATTGTAGTCTTCGATATTGAACAAATAAGTATTCCAATAGATCATGCATACCTAAAAAAACCACAAGAACAATTAAAAACATGTAACAAATATAGTGAAATATAGTGAACTAATCTTCATATCTAAAGTGTTGGACTTAATCAAACAAACTTATGATAGAACACTTAGATAGTGAATAGTGAAATGACTATTGAAAAGCTTAGTTTATAAACATTAATAAAAGACATTTTATGTAACAAAAATGTATGTAGGATAATAAAGTAAGTTTTTTTTTATATTAATTGTAAGCTGTGAGTCTTTGATAACACGGATAATCGCATCTTATATAATGTGTAAATAATACAAATAATATATTCTCTTAAAAGTTTAAATTTTAGTTGTTAGAGTTTAAAATAGTAATCAGTTAAAATAGGACTAGTTTAATGGATTTATAGTAATTTTAAGTACAATTGATAGTTTTAATTCAAATTTTGAAAGTCTACAATAAGTTGACAGCTCAAGAAATTTGTCTATTTCAAATCCAAAATTTCATAGGAAAAATTCACTTAAAAATTATATAAATGGATTTTTAGTAAATATAAGGATAAGATTTCACTGTACGTTATCAAAGATACTATTAGAATTGTAGATTTATTACCTTGATATTCGAGAATTTCGGTTAAATTTTGGACAGATCCAACAAAAAAGGTTTGCATTAATAAAAAAAATCAGTTCATGTTAAATTAATACATGTAATATCAAAAATACATGCATAAAAGTATTCTAACAATATTAAATTACTTACCAAAGTAATAAATTGGACAAAACAAATACAGATTCCAATAGAATTTATAAGATTAAATTTAAGCGTCATTTCCACACCAAGAGTCTGGCAGCCATATTGTCATTTGTATTTCCGAGAGGAGACGAAGTAGAACCGATCTCAGTGTTCGTTACGTTCCGTTTGACAATTGCAATTTTGAAAAGGACTTTGTTATACAAGGTACGTCCGATATTTAAGGATTTATATTTTTGTTTTTATTTTTTTGTGACTGTGAATTAAATTTTTGTATATCATCTCCATTTCTATCATATCAGGATATTTAAAAATTTCACTGTAATAAGCATATGGAAACCAATTGACAGTTTTTTTATTTTATTTGTACGAGTTTTTTGAGAAACATTTATAATTAAATTCATTATGTTATGATTTTTAAATATTTATTTTAATTTGAATCCTACCCAAGATAAGAGTCATATTTTAAAATTCAATCTTAAATTAAGTGGACTGAGCTAGTTTAAAAATTTGATAAGGCTCCCAACTATAGAAATACAAAAGAAAAAGTAAACTTTATATCAGATTAAATGATACTAAATTATAAAACTCAACTAAAACATCAGATATAACATATAAGAATTAAGAAGAATATTATTAAAACTACAGAACCAATGAGGGGCTATTGATAAATTAAAGCAAACAAATAAAATTTAAAAATCAGCTCAATTAAATCATAATAATATGTATTAGAGGGTCGTCAAAGCTGTCAACTTTCTAACTGAAACTCTATTCATATTGCGGTTTAAAATATTCATTTTTTCATACTGTACGCTAAAGTGCCATTTCCTGGACTCGTTCTTAATAAGATGGACTTTCAAGTAGTAAGGGTTAGTACAATAAATTTCTTAAGAATAATAATAAACTTTTCGTTTGGACGCAACTTCCAAGTTTATTTGAAAAATTATGTTTTAAATTAAAATGACGGACGTTTCGCTGAATAGCACCGTCATTATAATTTAAAACATAATGTTTCAAATATTTTTTCTTATAAATGTATTTAACAATTTTTAAAAACTACAATCCTTTTGTTTTAAAAGTTTTTCTGTACGCCTATGTAGACAATATTCCGACAAAGGATATTTTGCCGCTAGGCGGTACCCTTTGTAGCAATTTATTTTAGTTATACTATACTATATTCACTATTTTGTAAAAAACTCAGCAGTTGTTTGACGGGTTTCTTGGAAATACTTATTTATGCATTTACTTCCCCCCTTCCAACAAAAAACCCCTTTTAATCGTTTTCTGTCTCCACGACAGTGTCTCACCATATCATTTTTGTTTTGTATTAATTTTCCACCCAGCTTTGAAATTAACTATTCCCATGGCTACATTGCTTTGAATTTTTTTCCTGGATAGTAGAATCAGATTGATACTAATTAAAAACATAAATAATTCATTAAATGGATATTTTCTCGCCATTTTCACAGAAACACTGGCCCGCTTTGGGTAATATCTTAAAACTACGGTTGAAACTAAATTTCCATTTAATGAATTTATCGTAACGGTATGGTTGTGTAGCTTAAGAATTAATAAAGATCGCAAATTAATTCACTAAAAGACGTTCCGTCATCCCTGCAAGTGAATCCTTTGCTTAAAAATGGGAAATGTAACTACACGGGGTGAATATTCTGGAGTCAAGTAATTAACGGAGTAAGAAAGGGTAATTTGACGCGGAAAACTGTATAGATAAAAGTGATACCTCGGGGAAATCTCAGAAGATATAATTCTCTATAGTCAGTCATCGTTAGTTTGAAAGGGTAGACTGTTAAGAGGGAGAAGAATACCGTAGCTATGTAGGGGTAAATGAAAAAAATTATGACGAAAAAAACCTGTAGTTTTATTTAAGTAAAAACTATAGACGCCAATGTGCATTTGACCTAGGAAATATTGATTAGGGTGACAAAGGTACGTAGGAGTTTTAAACTTTAGACTTGAAAATCGATCCTTATTTAAAGATTTATTACTAACTTTTTAAAATTATATTCTTCTCTTCTCTAAATTAGCTGCAATTATGTATAGTTTGGAAATAGAAACTAGGTTATAACAAAGACGCCATACTTCTTATTTCTAGAAGTAGGTTGGTAAGTAAAATTAATAAAAAAATACAGAAGGCTTAACATAATAAAATAACCTCAGAGCTAGTTAAAATTATAAAAATTAAATAGAAATGTGGGTTAAGAGGAGGATTATTTTTTAAACGATGCAATAGCTACACTAATTAGTGATCTGTATATAGCGTTTGACACATTAATTTAACCAGTGTACTCGTTTTAGAATTTATTTACCGAGCTTTTGAACCTCTATAGGTTCATTTTCAAGGTTTTTTTAAAAACTCTTGTTGATAATTATTTTAAAGCGTTTTTAAATCAAAATAATACTAAATTTGATTCTTTTTTGTATTAATTTGGTCATATTTAATTGATTTGGTTGCTTTCACATTATTCCAATTTTTTTATTAATTTTATTTGAGCTATTTAAAACTAACCCATCAACAAAAAATTGTAAGGTTGCAATGGGCTCAGGAAATGCTACACCATGGTCCTAACTGGAATTACGTTATGTTCTCTGATGAATCAAGAATTGGCTTGGTTTCTGATTCGCGAAGAACGCTAGTTTGGAGGGCCTCAGGACGACAAGCCCGATTAGAAACTGCCCAACCACGTGTTCCATTTGAAGGTGGGAGTATTATGGTTTGGAGTGGTATTATGAGGGGTACACGGACGCCTCTCCTGGTTTTGGAGAGAAGAATCACTGGTGCTGTGTACATCGAGGAAGTTTTAAATCCTGTTGTGCGTGTATTCTGGAACGCGGTAGGTGATGGATTTGTGTTTATGCATGACAATGCACCTCCACATCGAACAGCTGCAGTACAACATTTTTTGGAAGAAGAAGGAATATCCACATTAAAAGAAAGAACTGAAAGATGCTGTTCGTGAAGAATGGTAGAGAATTCCGCAAGCCCAGCTCGACCATTTAATCGATAGCATGCCACATCGCCTACAGTCATGCATACAGATCCAGGGAGGAAATACTGATTATTAATTTTATTTAAAAATTTTTTTTTGCTTATTAATTTATTTAAAAAAAATTGTAATACATTGTACATTTTTAATAAATCATTTTTTTCGTATGTTTATCTGACTTTGAGATTTATTTAGTATTGGTTAGAGTTGTAGCAAAATGATGTTTACTTATATCAAAAAAATTATTTATAAAAATTAATAAAAATATGAAATATTCCATTATTCCAAGCTTTTGGACATGTGTGCATATCTAAGTGAGATTATAGGTAAAATATTTTAAAAACTATAATAAATGTGTCATGTATTAAAAAAAAATAAAAAACAATATGATTTAAAAATTTTAATAGATTTGAATCTTTGTTGAATCTGCCGTTGTTGAATCTTTACTTTTTATAATAAAAAATTGAACCTAACAGAGAAAATAGATTTAGTGGTGTAAAATTTTACTAGACAAATTTATATTTTCCAGACTCAAACTTTTTTATTTTTGGTAAAACTACTGAAACAAACTAAATAAGATAACATCACTCGTCCTATACTCGTGTTTTATTTCAGTTTGTTTTCGTATTTTTTCAAACAAAAAACGTTTCTTGGAAACTTTAAAGACTCGTGGTGTTACCTTTGAATAACCCCTAATAATTAATAATTAATAGTATAGAAACACAAACATAAATTTCTTTATTCTGCACATTGAAAATATGATTTTTATTAACTCGAGTTGGCTTGAGTCAAATTTAAATCTGTTGCTAATATTCTCCTACAGGAACTAAACTAAAACCAATAATGATTGAGAGTAAAGCGCGTTGTCATATCTAAATTTTCGTTACCAGTTTACAGCAGAATCAAAATATAGTAAGCAGTAGAGTTGTAGGTTGTGGCAAATTATAGATAATACACAATACTATTACAATTAAAAGGTTTTATTTATGACAAAAATCAGTAATGAGTTTGTAATGAGTAATACTTATACATTTCCTGATTACTAATTAGTTCAAATTCATTATTTTCTGTATAGTGTTAGGTATTTATTACAGCTAGTGGCAACGTTGTACGCAACGATATTTCTGTCTTTGTCACTTTACCGTAACTTCCATCACATCATCGCAGGCCACAGTAATGTTAATGCAAGCACGAGCGTTTATGAATTATACAGTATAAATTGTACGTTTTACAGGTAAGTTAGTCACCATCGACGTGTTGTGTTAACAATTGGTGAAAGTAATAGTGATAAGTGTTTAAGCTTTACATATATATTTCTACACCGTTCTCAAACTACTCAAAAAATGGAATACATGGTCGGGCCTTCCACGTCGAACAAGGTAAAACGGTCGGAGTCTCGGTCAGTAAGAGAAAAACAAATTGTACTTCGAGTCTTGAAAGATATCATTAGCCACCAAAAGATGACTTTGTGCATATGTGACTCACTACTTTATTTATTTTCTTAAGAAATTAATCGACTTTAATTAATATTTTAATTTTTGATTCGGATAGCAGGCACTGTTGCATGGTTATTTACAAAAAACAGTACGAAAAATGACTGATTATAACGCATGTGCACAAAAAAATTTGTGATAAAAAGGCCTATTACAAGCAAATACATATTTTATAAAAATGACATGCACTGAAACACAAAGAATTGAAGTATTAATTTTGGTTGGACATGGATACAACCAAAAGACAACAAGATGTTTGTATGGATTTGATTAAATATAAAATATCATAATACTCCTTTGACAAAATTAACAATTTTTAAATTGAGCGAAAATTTAGAAAAACTTGACACTTAAAACATTTCCACTCCCGCACTTTGCATTGGCTGTTCCTGATTTTTAAATAGCTGAAGTGGTAGACAAGCAAAAATAGAGTGGCCTACAAGATATCCAAATTTTATACCATTTGATTTTTTCTATGAGATTATGAGAAATTAAAAGTATAAATCGATAGGCCACAAGAAGGTTTAAAATATATAATTAGATTGGAAGTTCATTAAAAAACAGAAATGTTCTCAATGTTCAAGAAAAATGTAGTCGTTGGTTCAATTACTGCCAGGAAGTTGATGGGTATAATGGTTAATGTAAATTATTTGTTTCTCATTTGTAAACGTCAGTTTCCAAAAATACAATATTAATCAAGAAAGTTTATTCTATCAAGTCACTAACTTGTAAAACTGACAGTTAACTTGCAAAATTTTTAACAGTTAGTAGTATTATTTACATTAGTGTGATTGGGGTAACTGAAGATGTTTTGTTGGTCTACTTGAATCCACTATTAGCTAGATTCAGCCCTAATAACCCGAGAAATGGTAGTTTTTCAAACACTGATACATATTTAAAATAACCCTCAGACACTGAATGTGTAAATTTTTATTGCAAAATGCGCTACTAACCTAACCTGTTATATAATATCTACTGAATTTAAATTTTGATCTGGATTTCCATTTTCTGATTCAAAAGGTCTCCAAAACGCTGCCATAATATATGAAACTAATTTAAGGTTATCAATTAATATGGGCAAAAATTACAATACGTAAACCAATTATTAAAAATGAATTACCGAAACAAAGATATATCTAAAGTTAATACTTAACTACCCCAAATAAAAATCTGGACTCTCCGCCTCCGACACCGACACCTAGACACCGACTTTACTTTACTACAAAAAACTGCAGCAAAAAAATAACC